>VDFB02083042.1:0-40034 GCA_007258455.2 Sequoia sempervirens
TACGGCGAGTTTTCCAGAAAAACCCGCGCGACAGTTAGAACGCCCAAGCAGCCGCTAAAAAGCAATTTTAAGTTGTCTTTTTTCATTCACTCTCTTCTCACACTCAACAAAAAACCTCTCCAAGGCATTGTGCACTCATTTGCAGTAATTTTGCATCCAAAAGACAAGATTTGAAGGGCATTTACATCGAATTTAGAAGGCAAATTGGATTTCCAGGTAGGGTTTCTCATTTTTCTTGTTCTTTCTTCTTTTTTAAAAAATTCTTCATTCTTGTTGGTTCTATGTTTAAAAATCATTTGATTGTAGTGTGAAAATGATTTAAATGCATTTAGATTCATCAAAACAAGATTTAGATTCATCAACACAAGATTTTTTAATGATTTTTTCTGATTTTTTAACATATTTTGCTGATTTTTTCATTTTTTTTAAATTTTCTTTAAACCCTAGTTATTTTTTTTTTGTTTTGAATGATTGAATCCTCTTTTTTGTTGAATAACATGCTTACAATCTTAGATTAGCTTAATTTTTTACTAGTTTGAAGTCATTTTCATATTTTTTACATTTTTTCACATTTTTTTGAAACCCTAGTTTTTATTTTTTATTTTTAAATCCAATTTTTTTTGTTATGAAAATGTTTAGATTTAGAATCTAGTGATAGATTTTTAGTAATTTAAACTTAAAGTAATCTCTCTTGATTTAATCTAATTTAGTTTGTTTTTTAATTTTCTATCAAAAACTAACAAGTTGTGCTATGACTTTCACTTTGTGTAGGTTAATAATTAATTGATAATGGCTTCTGAACCCACTTCTGCCTCAGGCTCTGCCCCATCCGTGCCTGCGGACTTTGTAGGTAAACGTGTCCTCCAGGAGCTAGAGATCCTGCTTGGAAGTATGCTTATCTAGGACCCATACCTGGCACAGTATATTGCATTCCATGTAAAAAAGTATATCGTGGGGGCATCAATCGCCTCAAGTACCACCTTGCAGGCATCCCTCAACGTGATGCTAAGGAATGTCCTCATACAACAGAGGAAATAAAAAGACAAATGAATGCCATACTTTCAGCTGCAGAAGAAAAAAAAATGAAAAGAGAGATGGCAAGAGCAGCAATGCAAGCAACCATTGCCTCTTCTCAAGGTGTTCCAGTTGAGTCAAATGATGATTATGATGTTACTCAGGAGATTCAGGAGATAGTGGGCTCTCTTCGTGGCCCACGTGTGCGAAGGTCAAGGCAACCCATTGGCACCTCAACCTCCATCCCTTCATCTTCCTCTAGTAGAGCACCAGGGGCAAGGGTAGCTACAGGACCTACACCGACACGGTTGGATAGTTTTTTTGTGCCTAGAAACACAACTGGTGCACAACCTTCCTTAGAGGCGACTGGATGGAATAGGGAGGTGCATGAGCAAGCAGACATTGCTTGTGCAGATTTTTGGTATTTTAACAATATTGCTTTCAATGTGGCGAGTTCTCCTTACTGGCACAATTTGGTCACCGCATTGACAGTTGCAGGAAAAGGCTACAAGGCGCCTTCTCGCACGGACTTGAGTGGGAGGTTAGTTTATGTTATTTAATTTATGTTTTTTAAGTTTAATTTATAATGAATTTAAGCTATTTTTTTGTTTACAAATTAAAATTGTGTACTTAATTTCACTTTGTACTTGTAGGTTGCTTACTAATGCAACTGAAAGGGCAAGGGCAGCAGTAGAGGAGCAAAAAGAAAAATGGCAAAAATATGGCTGCTCTATTCTTTCTGATGGGTGGACGGATGGAAAAAACCGTACCATCATTAATTTTTTGGTTGCATGCAAAGAAGAGGTGGTGTTTTTAAAATCAGTTGATGCCTCCCACATTGTAAAAAGTGCAGAAAATTTGGCTAAGATGTTGGAGGGAGTTTGCATGGAGGTGGGGATAGCAAATGTTGTGCAAATCATAACTGATAATGCAGCAGCATATGTGGCAGCAGGAAGACTTCTCCAAGATAAACACCCCGCAATTTTTTGGACACCATGTGCAGCTCATGTCCTTGACCTTCTTTTGGAGGACATAGGAAAACTAGATTGGGTCACACCAATTGTAGAGGACGCGAGGAGAATCACTAAATATATCTACAATCACCCTTGGGTTCTTCGCTTGATGAGGGAGCACACCCATGGGAAAGAATTGGTGAGGCCAGGTGTCACAAGGTTTGCAACGATCTTCTTAACGTTGCAAAGCATTCTTGGTTCTTTGACGGCTTTAAAACAAATGTTTGTGAGTAAATCATGGGATGACTCAACCTATTCAAAGAAGCCGGATGGAGATAGCGTGTCAAGAATTGTGTTTGATGCTGAATTTGCAAAAAAGGCTGCAGAGATTGTGAAGGTAACTTCAATTTCAAAACTTTGAATTTGAATTCAAATTGAATAAATTTTTTGATGTCTTTCATTGTAAATTTGAAACTCTAATCTTTTTGCATTTTTATATTGTAATTTGTAGCTTTTAGAGCCCTTGGTTAGAGTGCTCCGCTTGGTGGATGGGGATAAAATCCCAATGGGATATCTTTATGAGGCCATGGATAGGGCCAAGGAGGCTATAAAAAATTATTATAAAGGGGACAACCTCAAATTTGATCCCATTTGGGAGATTATTGACAGGAGGTGGAACCATCAACTCCACCAACCCATCCATGCAGCAGGCTACTTCTTGAACCCTCATTTCTTCCATTCAAGCACCTACTCAGATCCTACTGGAGAGGTTATGGAGGGACTCATGAAGTGCATTCAGAGAATGTCACCTAACCTTGATGCAGGAGACCTTGTTGTTAATGAAATCCAAAGTTATAGAGAAAAAAGGGGTGAACTCTTCTCTTTAGAGCTAGCAAAGAGAGCAATACACAATCAACCACCAAGTATAAATTTTGAAATTTACAAGTTACAAATATTGATAATTTGATAAAATATGTTTTCAAATTTCAACTTTTGAGTTTTGACTTTCCTTTCTAAGTTTCTAGGTTCTCTTCTAACTCTTAATTTGTTTTTTGTAGATGTTTGGTGGTCAAATTGGGGTGGAAATACCCCACATCTCCAGCAATTTGCCCTCCGTGTCTTATCGCAGCCTTGTAGCTCTTCCAATTGTGAGCGCAATTGGAGCTTGTTTGAGGCCATCCACACAAAGAAAGGAACAAACTAGCTCAGAAACGCCTGAATGACCTTGTGTATGTGCAATATAATCTTCGGCTGCGCAAAAAACAAGTTAAGGAGATATCAGATGATCCAATTGATTTGGATGAGATAGATCCATACAATGATTGGATAGAGCAAGATGAGCAACCTCCATTGTTTTCTGACAATGAGATTTATGACTTTGAGCGACAAGCAATGGAGGACGAGGGTGGATTTGCATTCTCATTGGATGACATTGAGGATGATCCTGAGGAGGAGTCATTGGCAGTGCCAGAGCCACCGGTAGTAGCCTCTGCATCCAGGATGGAGGTTGAGGAGCCACAGCAGATGCCTACAACTACAGCCTCTCCCGTAGTGAGAACACTGAGAAATACTAGACATGGGAAGAGGAAGATGTGAATTTGTAAAAGCTGAAATATATTAATGTTGTATTTACTTTCAGTTTTACAAAAACAATTTGCTATTTTCATTTTGTTTCAAACTATTAGTATACTATCAGCGTATTGAGCATTCCACATGGGGATGCGATTTTGTATCTAATTTTCTTTCAAATCAATCAAATATAACTAGACTCAGCTTGTTTCTTCTATGTTCTCATTTTATTGACTCATTGGATGCATCTTATCATTGAATTTTGCAAAAAAAATGTGATTTTAATGAAGTTTATTTTTTAAGTTGCCGAGTTTTTTCCGAACTTTTGCCGAGTTTTTTCCGTACCATATTTTCCGGGCTTGGCGAGTTTTTGCATTTGGCGAGTTTTGCAACTATGGAAGCGATAGCTCAGCTGCGAAATTTGGCGTGTTGGACAAATGTCTGTGGAGGTGACAAACCCTAAAACAAGGTCGAGCCCTAAAAGATAGAGCCTATTTCAAAAGTTAGCCTTTCTCGGAGATAGAAAATTTTGATGTTTTTCCTTCAAATTTTCATTTTTTCGCTAAAATCTCTTCAATAATGGTGACATGACAGCGATACCAACTCCATGTTGAAAACCCAAAAGCGACCATCGACATCCCTTTAACAAGATTAAGACTCAATTAAGCAAAATGCCTTGAGTGGAAACCGAAATTTTGGTTTGGAATTTTCAACTCAAATCAATACATCATGGAAGCAAAAGCCTCCTGGTAAGTTATAGCTTGATTATCACGAAGTGAAGCGAGGGAATACGTGATTTAATCATGATCTTTCGGTAGTTGAATGAAATGACCCACAAGCGTCGCAGCACGAGCCTTGGATGTTTGTCTACATCAATGTGGTATTGGAGGGGACAGAATATGTAGATTGGGCAAGAATGATCAGCGACAACATAGATGAACAATTCAGAAGCTTGAGGAGAACAAAGACATTTTATACAAGCTCATATGTCATCTATATGCTAGCTCGAATGATGAAGTATAAGGGGTTGACGTACCAAGAGCTGACTGGATGTGGTTCCAGTCAATTTAAAATCTATGAAGCTTGCAGGAAGCTGCATCTAACAAGTACCTCCAACTTCAAGAGAGTGAACAATGCTTTCACTATGCACATCACAAGGACTCTTCAACGAAGAACACAACAAAGAATATCTAAGGATGTGCAAAAGTTGATTGAAGAGTACAAGTATTTGTTTATCCAGTTCCCAAAGTTCACTTACATAAGGTTGTTGGGGTTCCATTCATATGCCTATCGACTGCCAAGATACCCCGCAGACAGGATGGTAATGCTTGAAGTGTCTAGGTAACTCATGGCCTACGACAAAATCATAAGGAAAAAGGAGGAGGATTGCACTTCCCTATTGTTATGGGAAATTCACTTGAGTGCCCTTCTTTGCAGGCAACCAAGGAAGCGGAGGAGGAGTTACAATTCTATCACCTCACTCTCCACACCATTTGACAAGACTTTGATCCTCATAGAAAGATTGGAGTGGTACAAGGTTAAGAATATTGGCACAAGGCCCATGTTGAGGATTTTTGGGCGAATGTAGATGATGAAGCTGAGATTAGGAGGATGTTCTCCAAATTACCTCTGAAGTTGATCAGGGAATGCGAGGTTGTCCAAGTTCCAGACCAGGTGGATGAGGATGCCAGTATTGTTCACCCGGATTATGAGTCAGTAAAGGACATGTTGGTCCCACCACCTAATTGGGCAGAACCGGAGGTCACAGACTTGGACACATTGTCTATGCCTGTCTTAACATTCACAAGGAGCTGGGTGGATAGACGTGTTCACAAGCTTAAAAGAAAATCAATTTCCCTTACGTACAACCTCATGGGCAATCAAAGGCCACCGACATCAACAAGGAAGAGAAAATAGGTCGCCCAAGCTACAAAGCCACAGGACGAGGAACCAGTTCAGCCAGAGCCTCAAAGGATGGAGGAAGCATCACCTACACAGCTGTTGGCTCACTCTTCCAGCATACAAGAAGTTTCAATCTTCGCAAGTCAGAGGGTTAGAATGAATGAAGAATAGGAAATGGAAGAAGTCAAGCAGCCAAGATCAAGAAGGCCTGAAGTTTGCGGTCTTGAAGAAGATAAGCAACAAATGGAGATGGATGAGCCTCAATCGAATTTTGCTAGAGAGGAATTTCATGAAGTAGAAGCAATGAAAGAGGAGCCACTTGTCATCAATGGTGCTCAATAAGATGTTCCAAATTGGCTCACAAGTGCAATAAGAAGAGATCAAGAGGACGACACTAACCCAACAATAGAAATGGAAGAGCTCCTTAACAAAATAAGTGGGTCACCTAAGAGGAAAAGAGTTAGAAAATACTCTAGGCTGGAAACAAATGAGTCTGGTTCTCGCACTCTTCATGTTGCGGTTCTCAGGGAAGAATGTGATCTAGATGAAGCAATGCCTGAAAATTACACTTTCACTATAGTTGAACTGGGGCAATGTGATCTAGAGAATAGAGTAGAGAGACTGATAGTTGTGATAGCTTAGCATAGTTTGGAGAAGGAAAGTTTTCCTTTGAGAACTTTGTAAGAGATTGTTGTGAAAACTATCATAATAAAGTGAGCTTTCATTGATGGTGAATTCATTTTTTGTTATGAGAAACTAGCAAGATTTCTTCACCCCTTCTACTTCAAGTAGCTCAGATTAGAGTAATTTTCATTTTCATGCAAGTAGATGTTAGTTATGGATTGTGGTGTTTAATCAAGGAAGCTTCGTTTTAATCCATACTACTAGCAACTTGCTGACGGCAAGTTTGCCTTGTGTGGTCAATTGGAAAACTTTACAAGCTTAACTTCGGTTATAATTCACGTCTTGGCATGCATCGTCTTGATGGTGTCTTTATGTTGAACTGTGACTTGAAAACCTCTTGCCACTCCCTTGAAGATTGCACTGACTTTGTATAAGCTATCCAACGCGAGGCGAAGTAGAGTCTGGTTGAAGTCTGTTGAGATTGATCCCATGTCCTCCTTTAGGATAGAACCTAGACTTTCTAAACCCTGCACTCATTTCAATTCAGTATATTTCTGGTTAGTATAGGAAACACGTACCTTATCGCCAAATTATTTGCATCACACACGAAAATCCCCCATCCATCATTAATGTTGTTAGCTACCAAGCACTTCTGAACAATTGTGTAAGTCCCCTCATGAAAATAGCAAATCACAACGAACCAACTAAGGGTATTCCATTGCATTATCGGAACCTTGGAGTTGAACGTGCGATCTCTTGCAATCTTAGCGTACGGAATACTTTGATCAAGAGAGAATGGAGTAGCCTTTGGATACTTTATTTTGCTGTTTGGTGTTGGTCACAAAAATCACATCAACAGGTACGTGAAATTTTTTTTTATGGGTTTGGGTATGTGTATATATATATCATATATACAAAAAAAGAAAAGAGATATACAAAATTGTAAAACTAAATCATTTCATAGTATGATACTTGATCATTGATCAATGCCAAATGCCAAAGATTAATATTAAATGCCAATTGATAGTTGAAAAATATTCAAATAAGCCATATCAATGATATCATATACGTCTATGTTCATGATTCCAATGGAAATCATCACAATTATTGAATTACAAAATGTAGTTCATGAAACATGATTCAATGTTCATTGTTTATCAATCATCAAAAGGATTATCAAAAAAATCATCGTGACTTGGATTTTTAGCGGCTTCAACTTCAAGATCATCATCATTTGAACCCAAAGCGGTTCCAACACCATAGAGTATGTCATCATTATCATCCACATCATCCATAGTGGCTCTAGCAAGATCCTGAATGGTTGCATCCAAGTCAGTAGACTCGGGTGCTACATCCCAAAGCTTTGCTGCCCCCTGATTGTATTGGGGATCCTTATGTGACAGAAGACGCAAATTGGAATGAATATACACCAAGTCTTCAACTATTTTTGCAACCAACTGGTTACGCTTCATTGAGTGGATAAAGGAGTAGGTACTCCAATTCCGTTTAGCGGCAGAAGAGCTTGCAACTTGGAGAGAAAACTAACAAAATAAAAAATAAAAAATGCAAGATAAATTCAGGAATGTTAAGTGTTAAATTCTACAATACAAGTGGCAAAAAAACAAAAACTTACTTGTGAGAGGATATTGATTTTAAGAGGTTGGAGGTACATATAATCTTGACCATGGAGGTACCACCATGTAATAGCATCCATTTTGTTTTGGTCTTTGACAATAGAAGGGGTATGAATTTTTCCTGAGATAAACAATCCAAATTCTTTCATAACACTTGTCTGAACTTTTGGATTAGTGAAGAGTCTACTAAATGCCCTCTTATACCCATTAGCAACTTCAGAATCTCTATATGGTGTTATTCTCCCTGGGATAGAAAGTATTTTTGTGGTATAGTACCTTGAAGATAGGGCATATGTAAGGAGGTACAATGTTGTTGTCATCTTGTTCCAACAATGAAGAATGATTGCTTCCACCCTTTTGTAAAAGGTGTCTTTAGGATCATTCTCTCTCTTTCGTATTTCCATTTTTATTTTCTCCAACATCGTGTCCATGCTATCATAGACATCCCCCAAGCATGGTTCATCTGTATCAACAAAGCGAAGCATAGACATGATAGGTTCGGTGAACTCCAATACATAATTCGCATAATCCCACCAATCGTTATCCAAGATCAATGCCTTGACCTTTTGGGCCCTCTCTGAATTTGATTGCTTCCATATACCCCATTGGTTGCTAATAACCATTTGACTCAATGCCTCTTTCACCTTCACAAGTCGTCTCAGAACAATTGTGTGAGATGCAAACTAGGTCTCAACAACCTAAAAACATGTTAATAGTAAGTTAATAACACATTTAAAATATGTAAATAACGCAAAAAAATATTTTATTCAATTATGTAAAACATGGCATAAATGAAACTAAATAAATTAAATTTACCTTCAACAATTCCAATCTTGAAAAATTTCTGAAAATTGCTTGTGACATATGGTGGTTTATCACAAACATCTGGATCTCCTCGGCCTCCTGGTATATTTCTTTCACCCACTCTATTTGGTTGCCAATTGCTTGCATCACCAAATTGAGGGAGTGTACAGTGCAAGGTGTCCAAAAGATGTGCTCATATCTAGCCTCTACCAAAGCATCTGCATCCCTACAAACTTTTGCATTGTCCGTAATTACTTGGACAACATTTCCATTACCCACCATCTCTATGGAGTCAATGAGAATCGTGGAAATGAACTCTGCATCTTTCACTTCCCCTTCACAGTCAACCACCCTCAAAAACATTGCCCCCTTGCGGGACACTACAATAACATTGATCAATGGACGGTTTTTGCAAACTTTCCATCCATCAGAAACAATAGATACACTTGTTTCAATCAAAGAATCTCTAATTGGTTTTAGTTGGGCCTCTATAGATTTCTTCTCGTTTTGCAATAAGGTGGTACACACCTTTTCATACCCAAGATTTGTGAAACTAGGAGGTGCACTATTTATTGCTAACACCATGTCCCACCAATATGGTGATCTCACCAAGTTGAATGGAAGACCATTGGCATAGAGGCAACGTGCAATTTTTTCTTTAGCAATATCTCTTGCCTCCATTTTAAATGCCCTCTCTAATGGACCTCTCTTGTGGGTGGTGATTTGTGGTTCTTCATTTTCATCTTTTGTAGAGGGCATAGGCAAGAGGGGATGTTTGGAGGCCATAACTGTCTGAGAGGGCAATGTCATTGTTTTTTTCTTTCCAGAGCTATAATCGCTTTGTTTTCCTTTTGCAATCAATTTGTCAGCATCTTCTTGTTCTTTTATAAATCCTACCATTTGTACAGCAAGCAAACCCTTCTTATCTAGGCCCTCCACATATTAATCCCTTTACCACCAGGGCCCATAAAATGAAGTTTCACTCGGTAATAGGAGCTATTAGACTGTGCATTGCAAAAATTACACTTCCAAACAAACCCCCCACCTCCAGGAAGTTGTGAAATTCTTGTGGTATGTCTCCATAAAGGAGATCCTTTATCAATTTTGAATTTTTGACTTCCCTACCCATCCACTGAACTTTGACTGCTAGCCATTGTGGCAATCTATAAAAAAAAATGAAAAAAAAAACATACTTGAAAAACTTCTTCACAAACTTGAAAAAATTAATCAAAAGACTAAAGAAGAGGGTTTAAATGCATACTTTAAACACTTGAATCTCCTTTGTGGAAGTTATTTGGCACTCCACAATCAATCTCCTTCGAATACAATCACCTCCCTTCAAAATGCCAAGATGGAGAGAAAATATGGTGAGAGCAAAATGAAAGGTAAAAATGAAATGTATGTGTATTTGAAGGCCTCATATTGGGCCGTTTTAGGGTTAGGAGGGAAAAAAAATTTAAAGAAAAATGTATTTTAATCAAGTTTGGGCCCACTTTTTTTGACTTGGCCCGTGGGTTCGCCTGGTTTCATGTTGGGTGCACACCCAACACTGTGGGTTTGCACGGGTGCGCGGGTGTGGCACCCTAGCGAACCCACAATGTTGGGCGTGCACCCTGTGCGCACCCAGCACATACCCGCAGACAAACCCGAACTAGGTGCATACCCAAACCGAGTTCGGGGCCTGCGGGTATGAACCCTGCATCTTAGTAAAAAGGCCTTGTGAATGGGCCAGCAATTCACTGAAAGGGTGTCAAAAGCCTTCTAATATATCACCATGGCCTAGATGGGATGTGAGATTAAATAGTGAACATGGAAAGCTAAATTGACCTTTCCAACTTGATACTTTTTTCACAGCTGAGGAAGGGCATGATAATCTATCCAAAATCCTCCCTTACCAATTTCTCCTAACATCAACAGATTTGTTACAACATATATCTGCATAGCCATAAATTTTGTCTTCTAACTCATATGAGGGTCCTTCTGCCTTCAGTGGAATTGGGATGGATATAGCAATTTTAAGGTTCATTATGTGAATATTTCTATTAGTCTATTTTGTTATGACTATTCTTTAATAATAAGGAATTGTTTGATATTCATCCATTGATGATAAATATCTTTGTCCTTGGCTACATCAACCATGTTGACATTCTCTCTAAACACTTGCTTTTAACAGCTACTATCATCATGACTCCTAGACCTCAATTATCTAGAGAGAAGTCCAATAATATTTTGACTTGTGTAGCAATCTCTTACAAAATGCCCCCACTTGCTACACTTACACCACTATACAAGTGGACGACCTTGGGAGTCATACTAAATATGATTGCCAACTCCATTGTTGTTATGTTGACATCAATTCTTATTTCTTTGATTTTTCATACCCGCTGATAGTCATCACCTTATTAATTTGATTATTCTATTGCTTCATTGTTTTTGTGAGTTGTGTCAATTGCTTCCCTCGTGTAAAAAGTATATGCACACGCCTGTCCTTTAGATTGTGTTACACCCCTAACTCATCTTTTCAAAACCATTTTTTCTTGTGTCTTACTGAGGTCATCTATCAAGGTATTGGATGTGAAAACTGAAATTCTTGTCTTTGTTCTTGTTCCATTTGTTGAATGCCCCATGCATAAGTAAGATTGATCTCTGCAAAGTTGGCTGACGTCATGTTTCAGGAAGCAGGCAAAATATGTGAAGTAGATTGGCTTAGAAGACCAGAAATATGTTCCAAATAAGAGAAATAGGTGCTTACATGACCTCTGATGATGCCTTAAGTGATAGAGCTAGCATAAACAATAGCCTGGGAGACAAGAAAACAAGTTTTCAGCATAGTTGAAAAACTTGGGTTCAGCAATAATTTGAATTTTGGCTAACCCAAAAAAATTTAAAAACCTAGAACATGACAATAACTATGATTTTTTCAAGCATTAAAATACATTATTTTTTTCAAATATTCTTCAAAAACACACATGTTACTGAATTTATGGAGCATATTACTGATTTCCTTCATATATAGATCAATAAAGGAGTTCATTACATATGAGCATTGTGTTCAATATCAACAAAATTACATATCATAAATTTCCTCTACGACTAAAGCTTAGAAAAGTCTGCTGCTGCAAAGTGTCTCATGGAATTAGGTGGTCCAGCTGCATAATCCTCATTGGGCATCTCTAAACTTCAAACTTTGAAGGCATTCCAAATTCAAAATTTAAAAAGACATCTCTGAGCAGTATACTAAATACTGACTAGAAAATTTAAAACAATACTTGAAAACTTGCAGCAACAATAAACAAATACTGTAAAGTATTAAACAAGCTCCCCACTTCTAGCAGCAAACCTTCCAAAAACACACCTAGCACCCAGCAGCAAAGTTGAAAACATGCACCTAGCAACCAACAACCAAGTTGCACACACACCTCTTGCCCAGTAGTTTGAATGTGACACCCAGCAGCTGAAACCTAAAACAGTGACTATTCACACACAATGAAATACTTGTCCATTTGAAGTTGCATATAATGAAATAACCATCCATTTAAAGCTGCACAAGGACACACAAAAAATGAAATTTGCAGTTGTGTCATGCTTTTGGTTTGAGTAAGGGCACACAAGAGGGCATAAAATAAACAAGAAGTGAGTTTTACCCTAAGTTTCAAGGTTTTCCAATGATTTGTGGTGAGTTTGGCACGTTATTGGATATTACTAATGGTGTTTTTTTGCAATAACTCAAGGACCAGTAATACCTATGAGTACTCGTTTGGTGTTTTGATGTGCAAGTACTTGCAAAGTTTTTGAAATTTGGAATTCAATCACAAGAGGTTACCAATAACATGCCTAATGTAATGGGAGACCATTTCAAGTGACAACATTAGTACGAAGAGGTGTGTGAGGAAAGATTTAGTGACAAACCCATTAGAAAAGTGCACCAAACAATCTTGGGTGTGAATTTAATGACATTGATGTGTGTAATAGGTGCCCGTATCAGTGAAGTCAAGTGTTTGAGTGACAAGGTTGAAGAAAGTAGGTGGTTGAAGTGTTTTAAGTGACAAAGATAGGTCTAGAGTATGCCTAGAAGATAAAGTTAGTATTTTAAGTGGCAGACCAAACACATGCTTACATGTGAGACAAGGGGCTCAAATGGTGAAATAGCACACTTGGAGCTCATACTAGGTCTTTTAAGTGGTGGAAATGACTGTTGTGTATGCCTAAGGTGTTGTGATGGCAATGAATGTAAGAACCCCTATCAAGAAATTTTGTCTCTACCTGCAATTGTTTTCTGACTTTTGCTTGCAGACATTCCAACAAACACTTTGCATACAATCAATTATTAGGAACTTCCAATTGCAGTCATTTAGAACAGTTATAACAAAAATTCTTAATTATATATTCATCATAAATTCATTCCAACATTCTTAAATTATTTAAGGTATTTTGTGAAATGTTTGGCAATCACTCTAAAGAGCTGGAAGCAAAGGAAAATAAACAATATAATCTGCTGTTCTAGAAATCAGAAGTACAGATATGTAAGTATTTATTTTTCCTAACCTCCAATGAACAATCAACTAAGCCATACATAACCAAAAAGTAATTAATATACTACCTGAGGTGACAATACAAGTTGGCAACAAAATATTTTTTTTATTCACAGCACTTATTACAATATATGGATAGCAATAAAGCTAACTAAAGATACTATTACCCGCACATCCTTAGCTGAAGACTGAGGTTTCATTTGATTCACTACACAACAATGGAACATGTATAAAAGCATATTTATTGAACAGAAAATTCATAAATGGCTTGATTTTTGAGACAATGTTATCTCTTCCTGATGATGGATCACTGAGTGTGATCCAAAATGTTGATCAAAAAGCATACACTGTTGAATCCAAAAGCTTGCTCTATAATGTTATCTCTTTTGGGAATTAATAAAATTTAATCAATTAGAAAACAATCAGCCTTAATAATTGAAATAAGCTTCCTATTTCCTCACATGCAATCGTATTATCACACTATTGAACAAGTGTCTTTTCTTCATCCTATGACACCTTCTAGGTTGTTGATTTCAATGTGATTTGTGTGATGTCATCTCATGCTGACAAAGGCACACCCTGATGGAGTTGAACAGAAAATTGTATTGGCCTTGACTTGTAACTTGTACTCGATCTTAACTTGGGAACCTAACCCATAGTTCATAATGAATGATAATTTTTTTTCAATTTACAATATGATCTGTCACAAATGTTTTATTCTGAAAACTGAAGGACATAATTTGCCTTCACTACAATTTACCTAGAGCAATGATAAAACCCTAGGATTTGGAGATGGGACCAGTAACTAATAATGCAATAAATACTATAATTAATATGGAAATGAAATAAATAGATAAAGGTTATTAAGCTTAAATCTGATGTAGAATTTGATTTTACCAAGTGTCAGACTGATTTGTCAATATACCATAAAATCACAGCCTGTCAAATGAATGGATCTTAAACTGCAAACTCACTATGGGATTGTTTGGTTCACTTCTCAAGTGCAGAACTGAACCTGTGTCACAAATCTGAACTTTTTTTTTTTTGAACTTCTGCTTGTTCACCTATATGTCAATGACCTGTACCTAGGAAAATGGAATTTACAAATACCATTTGAGAGCTTGCTTGACAAGGATTTATTCTCCTTTGCTCAAGCTGCCAGGTGGGCCAATTCAATGGCTATTAATAATCTAAGACAGAAAACAACCATGGAAAATGCTCCTAGGATGATAATTCAATGCTGATGTAACAAGATTCTGCTGGTATGTGCTACATTTTTTTAATTCCTTGATGTTATTTTGATTCTCCAAGATAGTTCCTAGATGATTCAAATGGATTATAGACCTTAAATACATCACCTTAGCATGCAATTTTGAAATACTTTGTGCTTTAGTTGGCTCATAATGGCTAATAAGAAAAAGGTGGCAAGATATAAAATTTGAAATGTGAATTTAGAAGTTCAGGGTTCAGATCTGTGGATGTATAAATGACTTGGGTCATTCCACACTCATGGATCTGAATCAAGATGGTTAATAGTAGATCTAGTATGCAAGTTTAGAATATTGGGGTGTGTGGAGATGGAATGGGGCTCGGATAAGGTTATTTGCCAACTTCCATGCAGAAGTACATCTTGCACGGTAGTGCATACAGATAACCAAGTCACTGGGGTTCCAAAACATAAGGGAAAAGAGCATGGGTATGTGATTGCACCGGTACAACATCCTTCCCTACAATTCATTAGCTCTTTTTTTTATAAAACCTTTTGTTTCTACCTAAATACTATTCTCTCCTTTTGTTTTGTATTTGTGAGATGTATGTATAAGCAATTATTGATTGGGAATGTCTTTAAAAAAAAATCAATTGATTCAGTTCATTAGAGTGTAAAAGAAAACATTTTTATCTTCACATATTTCAATGTTGTCTTTATCAGTTCTGTTATATCTTATTAGGATAAAATTTTATTTCAGTCGGTTGTGATGACATACGTATCCTCTGCTTTGTGCAGGCAGGGTTTTTTCTAACGCATTACAGTCATTTATGGCGTAGACATTTGGAAAGACTTTACAATCTCTATAGTGATCGAAAGCTAAAGGTTTGTTTCTTCTCTGACAAGACATTACAAAATTAGAACCATGATGTTTACTCCAATATTTGTGGTGAAAGTGAATATAATGTTATTAAAAAGGTAAATTAGAAAATCGAAATAGCATGGAATGCACTTTTTTGTAAAGAAGAAATTTCCTCCTGTGGCCCTCAACAAAGATTATTAGTTTCTGTACACATCATAAGATGTTTGAAAGCAAATTTCTTGAGTCATACAAATTGAATAAGCTGGTAGTATATGAATGTGAGTTGCCAAAGGAATTAGTTTGTTCCTCATTAATGGGGCTTTGCAGTGCTGTTGTTTGTGGTACCTTAAAGGTATGTATGCATAGATCTTTTATCCTTTACTTCATCCTTTGTCTACTAGTTTGAATGCTTATTCGCTATTGGTTCCTCTGAATATGAATATGCATGTTTAAAAATGTTTTTAACATTTTAGAAGAAACTAACATGAACCCAAAGAACATTTTCATTGTTGTAACCAACTGATAGTTTGAGAATCAAGAGTAAAATGGGGGATATAATATGTTAATATAATCTTGACGGTGAACTAGAATAACAAGCTCATAAACCAATATACTATAAAACAAGTAAGAAATCAAAATAAACTGCAAAGGAAGATGGTTTGGAAGACTTTGGAGGGAAAATCACCCAAATGATATCGATATCAGCCAAATTTTTGATAATGAAGATAGATTTGGAAATGACATCACAATTAAGCAAGAAATCTTATAGCCTTCCCTGGTGAACAACAGCAAGAGGAAGGAAAATGAGATGATTATCTATTCTTGGAGGACTTCTTGAAGACATCACAAATTTCCACAAAAGAGTAAAGCAGTAAATTTCAGCAGATGCATTTTATAAAGGAAAAAGATGGAAACCATCTCTCCTTGGTACATAAATCCACAAGATTTAGGTTGAAACGAATGAAGACCCAGTCACGCATCATCTATATTGTGTGTATTGTGTGAGGTAGTGATATAACGGATTGTAAGGTGAGAGCTGAACTACTTCAGGGAACATTATAAGGTTATACAAGTATGTCAAACAAATTAGCAATAGGAGGACGTAGGGACCAATAAAGGAGGAATTTACTAAGGAAGTTGAACGGTGGTATATGGATGCCGAAAAGAAAGATCTAGAAAGTTACAACAGGGAAAGGGGGAATTAATCAATGATTACAAGAGAAAGCTAGAAAACTCATTTAGGGATGAGATCAAAATACAATGTTTGATAAACAATCTCCAAAATACTTTGAAGGAAGATTATCTCAATATCAAGATACTTATAATAAATGCTGGATGTAGAACAACAGAAGCATTTACAACAAGAGATAAATTGGAGGAGGATGAAGATGCCTCTAGTAAAAAGATGACTACAAACATGTTTTAAATATTATGCAGGAAAAGAAAAAGATTAAAACTCCAAGGATACTGTGCCTGAAGTGCATATCAGAAGGACATACGAAAAAAGGATTGTTGAAACTTTGGACTGTCTACGATGTAAATTTTTTTTTAATACATATCCTTTCAGTTTAAAAGTCAAGACAACAGAGGAAAAACAAGCTTCAAAATGTTGATCCAAGAAGCTACCTCTCATCAATGAAATTGATGTTGGAGGCAAGAATATTATACGATGAAAATACTAATCAATTAAGAATCTGTTGTGACTATGATAGGCTTAACGCAGGTAACAAGAAAAATCCCTTCCCAACCCTATTTTACAGATTCTTTTCTGTAACAAGTTGCAAGGAATGGACTATAGTCATTCCTCAATTGGTAGAAAGGTTACGATTAAATGAGAGTAGCTGAAAGGAAAAAAGTTGAAACAACATTCATCTTGGACTTAGGTAGATTTGCAAATAATTGAATGGCCTTTTGTGTTATGTAACGCTTCCTCCACTTCTCACAAAATATATTCTGTCTTTAATAAGAATTAAGCATTCAATGAAAGATTTGAAAACCTTGTGAATTTATTTTAAATTGTGATTCTTGAGTTCAACTTTATCCCACCGCCACTTCTCACAAAATATATTGTCTTTAATAAGAATTAATAATTCAATGAAAGATTTGAAAACCTTGTGAATTTATTTTAAATCGTGATTCTTGAGTTCAACTTTATCCCAGTTTTGTCTAAGGATTCACCCCATTGTTCACCCTGAATTGGTTGGATGTCTGGTGCCTGGTGTATACATGCTTCAAAAAATGGAGCTTCTAAGATCCTTATTAGCAGTGAACCCCGGGGACGCGTCCCCCCCTCTAGGCCCTAGCGTCTCGGGAACGGGGATGTCCCGGAGACGTGGGGACGGCGTTCCCACGTCTCCGACGGCACCACAGTTCCTTGGCTCGCCGCCGGAGACGCTTGGGCATCTCCGAGACGCCGAGGGAGACGCCTGGGCGTCCCTTGAGCGTCGCGGGGACGCCCAGGTGTCTCCCGCGGCGGACAACAAAAAGGAAGATTAAAACTCAATTTTAAAACATTTTTTTAATAGTTTATTTCTTCTATTCGAACCCTAAGGGCATGTGGGGCCCATCTAAACTCTAACATGCCTTCAAAAGGCCCTCTAATCTTCATTTTTATTCACATTTGCATTTCTACTTATTTGCTACAGCAAGAAGAAGAAGAGTGAAGGCTGAGGAAAGAGTGATTGGAGGAGTGAAAGGAGTGATTGCAAGTGAAAAAGGAGTGTCAAGGAGCAAGAAGAAGAAGAGGAGGAAGATTCTTCACCTTGTTGAAGAGATTTTTCAAGCAAAAGGTAGGGTTTTTAACTTATTTTTTATTTTATTTTCTGATTTTCAATGTTCTTTCATTTCTTGTTGTTTCATTTTTTAATTTTTCTTATTTCATTTCTAAATTCTTGTTGTTCCATTTTCTAGTTTCTAAATTAATTTAGAATCTTAGATTTTGTTTTGCAATATAAAATTTGTTGAAAAATTTAAAATATAGAGTTTTATTTTTTAATTTTAAAGTAGGGCATAGGCTGAAACTATGTGTTTATTGAATTTTTTTTCATTTTGTGAAATGCAGTGTCAAAATGAGCTCCCATAGTCATGAAATGAGTGAGCATGAGATGGAAACTGATTCTCATAGTGCAAGCCAATCAGAATATGAACCTGAGCATGAGGATGAGCACAATGAGGGGGGTGAGCAAGGGTCAAATCCAGAAGGGCATACTAGTTCCATAGCTAGTGCACCAGTTTCTACTGATTGCCCTTCCCAGCTTTTGGCAAAGTGGGCTAGGGGTCCTTATGATCCCAAATCTCCTCTCAAACAGTTTGCAACAAGAATAACAGCCCCAACGTCATCAACTGGTGGTACGAGGAAATGGCAATGCAACATTTGTGGTGATGATTGGTTTGGGAGCATCACCAGAGTTAATGCACACTTCCTCTTTTGGCCAGGAAAGGGTGTGGGAGCATGCGATTTTTTGAAGCAGCCTAAAAATTTGAAATACAGAATTGAGTTCAACAAGCTTTGGGGTGTTCCAGATGACGTGGCAATTCCAATGCCTACTACCTTGTCTGGTAGGCAACATATTCAGACTATTCAGCAGATTCAGGAGCAGCAAATGCAGACGCAGCCACGTATTTCTACTCCTACATTGCATCAGAGAGCAGGAACATTGTCAGGGTCAGCCTCAGGACCGTCATCCACTTATAGCACTATGGCTGAATCACAACAGGGCAAGGGGAAACGCAAGATGCAAAGTCAGCCTAACCCCATAGCTGATTTATTTAATGTGCACCTGAGGGATCAGATAGATGATTCCATTGGCAGGTTCTTTTTTGCCAATGGAATCCCATTCCATGTAGCTCGATCTCCTTATTATAAGGAGATGATGTCGATGGTGGCGAAGGGAGGACCATCATATGTGCCACCAGGTGAGCACAAATTGAGGACCACGATCTTGGATAACAACTATGCCAAGATCAATTCATTGATGGAGACGATGAGGGCATGTTGGGAGGAGTCTGGATGTAGCATAGTTATGGATGGGTGGACGGACATTAGGCATCGTCCACTCATCAATGTTATAGTTACATGTTCAGAGGGGCCATTCTTTCTCAGGGCAGTTGATTGTTCAGGGCATCGAAAAGATGCTGATTTTCAGTTTGAGATCCTTCGGGCAGCTATTGAGGAGATTGGGCCACAAAATGTGGTCCAAGTAGTGACAGATGCAGCACATGTGTGCAGAGCTGCAGGGAGGCTTATAGAGGCATCATACAGACACATTTGGTGGACTCCATGTTGTGTGCATGCCATGAACAATGCACTCAAGGACATGGGGAAGATTGAGTGGATTAGAGGAGTGGTCAGCAATGCTAGAGATGTGCAGATGTATATCTGCAACCACCACACTTCACATGCCATCTTCAGGAGCTTCGCGAAGAAGGAGTTCTTGAAACCAGTTGAGACCAGATATGCATCCTATTTCATTCTTTTGGAGAGAATGCTTGAGTTGCAAGAGCCACTGCAAGTCATGGTTATGACACAAGAATGGAATCGTTGGGATGGGTCCAGGACAGAGCAGGGGAAGAGGGTGAAGGAGATAGTGAAGAGTGATGCATTTTGGCATGATGCAAAATATATTGTCACCATCATTACACCAGTTGTACAGGTCATCAGATATGGGGATGGGGATGCACCTAACCTTGGGGAGGTGTATGAGTGCATTGATTCTATGCTTGGTCAGATGAGGGCAGTTGTGCAAGAGAAGGACCCCACTTTAGCGTTCTACAATGTTTACATTCAGCCTATTATTCAGCGTAGATGGGACAGCCTAAACACTCCCTTGCACATGGCTGCTTATGCATTGAATCCGAAGTGGTACATGCCTAGGCCTGGGAGAGTTACACCGATTCAGGATGATGAGGTGAAGGAAGGGTTCTTCAAATGCATTGATAGGATGTATGATGTTGAAGCTGCTGGCACCATTCGCACTGAGTGGACGAAATTTGCTACTCTTAGGGGTTATAAGGCTGCAGCAAAGGCGGACATAAGAACTATGGCACAGGAGGATCCGATTTTGTGGTGGACTTGTCATGGACCGAAATCACTGACTACCACACTAGCCATTCGTTTGCTGTCCCAGGTTTCTAGTTCTTCAGCTTCTGAGAGGAACTGGTCTACTTATAGCTTCATCCACTCTCTTAAGAGGAATAGACTTACCTCTAAGAGAGCAGAGAAGCTAGTGGCTGTACATAGTGCCTTGCGTATCACTGACCGCAGGACACGTGTGTACAAGGAGAGCCCAGCAGCACGATGGGATGTAGAGCCAGAGGAGCCATCACAGATTGATGAGGATGAGGATGCTTCAGATATAGGGTTGGTTGGTGTTCCTTTGGCGGATCTTGACCTTGAGGAGTCCAGTGGTTCCAGTGATGAGGAGTTTGCCGACCTCCCGAGGGATGATTAGAGGCCTCTGCCTCCTTCACTACATTTTGTCATTTTGACATTTTGATTTTGTACTTGTTTTGATATCATATAATCATGCCACTCATTGTAATCATCTTTATAATCAGATATTTTTGATATAATATAATAGAAATCTTCCATTTGCCAATTCAACAATTGTTACATTGTACTTTGTAGTATTGAGTATTACTATTCTAATTTCTAATTAGTAATTCGTCATTCGATACTGAAAACTTCAATATTCAATGTTCAATGTTCAAGTACTAATTAGTATTTCAATTTTGCTATTTTACTTCTTAATAGTCTTATACATATTTTCATAACTAGCATAATAGCATTTTAAGTACCATATGTATAGTATATAGTATATACACCCCGTCCCCCCTCCCGCCCCCCCACCGCCGTCCCGAAATTGAGGCCCCTTTGTCCCCCCGTCCCGGAAACCCGTCCCCCCGTCCCCGACGCCGGTGGAACATAGCTTATTAGTGTATAACTATAAATAATTGCTGGGAAGCACATCTGGCCTTGAGTGTGGGAAAGTGTAAATTGTTGGTACCATATGGCAAACTAATTGAATATGCGGTATGACAAGCAGGATTCACATCTATTTGACAAATAGTTGATTGCATAATATTGTGTCCAAGATCTGGATTGCATCTGTATGATTCTCCTAGTTCACACATTGGTATATACCATTTTTTGTCATAAATAGATCTTAAATTAATTGCAGAAGCATGTCGTCAATCTCCAAATAAACACGTCTCTTTACTTCAAGTCAATATGTAATGTCAGTTAAGAATTTTGAACACTGAAAGATTTGCCACTGTATATTGCGTTCAGATTTGATCATTTTGAGATTACAATAGAGAACTAAACAAACCCTTGAGAATATTTACTCAGCCGTTGCTGGCTTGGCATTCACACTCAGATAACAACTATTAGCCAAATGATCTCATATCAATTTATGTAGTTTTGTACCCCAATTAAATATAAACATTTTTCCCAAATACTAGTTTTGATGTCTTTTGTGTAGCTACTATTTAGTATTCTTCTGGAAACGACATCCTTTAAACATTTGTGTTCATATTATTGAGATCGAAGGAGCAATTTAAGAAAGCTGTGATTGAAGATGGTTGTATTCAAGAAATGTTGCAAGGAAAATATACGGCCCCCAATATTATTATTTTATATGAATTATGAATTATTGAGCACAGTACTTTTACAGTGCATATGTCTAGAGCTTAGCAATTAGAGTAAAACTCAAAGTTCATTTTTTCTTTTTTGAATTGTAAGGATAAGGTGGCAGATATATGAACATATGCCTCTTCAAAGTAGTATTTCTCTTAGAGTTTATGTACTGGTTCTTTGTCAAATATGAACATAAGCAATCGAGTGCAGAAGTAGAAAATATCCTCCGAATATTCTAAAGTGCTGAGTGGCTGATAAAACTTATCTTTATTCTTGCTCTTATCAGGTTGTATTAGATCCAAAGCTATTTCTAGGAGTGAAGTCAATTGCAGATGCTGTTGAATATCTCCACTCCGGTCAAAGCATAGGCAAAGTAAGCATTGATAAACTGGAATCTCTTTTAAATAGTTTAATTCATTTCTGACTGCTAAGCAAGTTCTTATTTTGCAATTACTTATATTTAAGCTAAAATTTAGAAATCAGTTGTTTGTGCATCGAACCATAAAATCTAACTCTGTTTGATACTATGGAAATTCTTTAGGTGGTTGTGTGCATTGATCCAAGTTTCAGCCAAGTAGTTGCACGGTTGTAAGCATGGGAACTTGAACTATTGCTGTATATATGCAGAAATAATTGCATGTTCGCAGCAATGCATTCACTAATTATTTTATTTATATTATTACTAAAATGGAGACTGGCATCATATGAATTGTGTATTACACAAATTCATTCAAAAATGACAATAATAAGCAGAATATGTGACAAGCTCGTTTCCTCAGCAACATCAAGTCCCATAGTGTAACATGATTTGGTTGTTTGATGTTAACAACCAAGGTTACAATACGTGGTGAACATCATTATTTTATTTGCTTAATCATAATGGAAGTGGTAATAAACATTATTAAGTAGTAATGAAATTTTAATGATAAGATGGTTTCCTTTCATCCTCTTACTTTAATACCATATTTATATAGCCATATAAAATGAGAGAACATCGTATCAACACAGTAGAACAAAAAGAATGGACTTATAAGACCAAAGTAATGTCCAAAGAGTTGTGTAATAGTCAAAAGGTCTATTTGTAAATGGATAATATCATGGATCTTCAAGACGTCGTTTATTTGAATAATATACATATAAATCATCATTATTCATCCATTGTATGCTCTCACCTCACCCTCATGAGATCTATGTGATCAAAAATTGTTGAATAATAATTTTATTTATTATATGCTCTCGCCTTGCTCTCATGCGACCTTAGTGATAAAAAAGTGGTAGATATATTATATTAAAATTTGTTGAGGTCATTATTGTGGTATCAAAGCTAACTTTCTACTAGCTTGTGAATCATGAGGTGTAATGAACAACCTCTAACATATGAGGAAAGAGTAGATCTGTTTTATGATAGCATGATACAAATTTGGATGAGGCGCTAAAAATGGTAGCGTTGCTGATAGGGCAAGAAAGAGTGACCAAATCATTGACATGGCTATTGCACATCCAAAATAACATACCCATTGCCATTCCTTTGCAAGATCAAGGTCATAATGGAACATCACAAAGAGGAGAAAGTTCATTTGCAAATAACTGGCCAACAATTAGTTCCATTCCAAAACTTGTTAGGCCCATATTTCTATAAAAAGAAGATCAAAACTTGAGACTACTTCTACAAACAAGATTGACAAACCTTGTGAAGAATTTCAAGGGGAATTAAAAAACTTCAAAGCAACTGTATCTTTCATCAATTACTTGGAGATATTAAGGAAGCGTTTCCAACACAAAAGAGTCCAAAGAAGCAATTAGAATGAAAATGGAAAAGAATTGTAGTAGGTCAACAAACAAAACACTTACCTTTTATGACATGATATCTACTCTAGAAACAATTGTAGACCTACTTCACACTTAATGCTATGATGGAGAAGATGCCATCCAATTTGGCACATTGCATTTAGAGGGCATTTCTTATGATTGGTGTCCCCATGACTTGTTGACACGAAGGCATAACCTTGTGTAGACTCTTGATGATTTTAGCTAGAGGTTGTTGGATAGATTGGAGCATAAGGATGAGGAAGAGTATTTTAGAGAGCTTGTCACAATCAATCAATAGACCTTAGTAGATGAATTTGCAATGTTATTCTAGTGAGTTGAAGTTATGGTGCCCAACATGTTAGAAAAGAGGATCACTTTTCTTTTTGTTGAAGGTCTATATAACCACTCAAAGGCCTAATTTAGGCATTTTCTCCATCACTTTAGAAAGCTATTAAAAGGGCTTTAACACTTGTGCCATATTTACTAAGGAACAAATTTTTGTCTTAGCCAAGACAACACACTACTACACCATAAAAATTATGGAAAAGAGGATTCAACTCACACCCTTGTAAAGTTACATTGTAGCCTATTATAGCAAATAAGTTTGATGATCACAACAAAAATGAATTAGAAGGAAAGTTGTGTTTATCTTGCATGGAGTCATGGGAAATTGGCCACAAATGCCTCAACAAAGACTAAGTCTATTACATTGAGGTGGTATCTAACAAGGAGATTGGCTTTAATGAGCCAAAGCTACAAGCAATTATGAAAGAGAAAATCATTGAGCATGAGCATGAGAAATTTGGAGATGAAGACAAGCACCAGTAGTAGCACAAATTGGGAGATGGAGACAAACACCAATAGTAGCATACATGTATCCCTTTTAAGGGCACCGCAATATCACCCATTCAAAGTTTTCTAGGAATTACTCAGGCAACAAATTATGATGATTATTGATAGTAAGGCTACACACAATGTCATTGAAGGTCTAATGGTCAAGAAAGGATTGAAGGTTGAAGACTTTGCGAAATTCAATGTCATAGTTGTTGATGGATTCACTATGCCATGCACCAATGTAGTTTGATAATTAAATATATTGTTTAGTGATTATAAGGTTTGATGATCTCTATGTTGTGGGATTAGCAAAAACTATAATGTCCCCACTCTAGTTAGTTATCAAGAGCAATTGAGTTAGCCTATCTCTTAGACCCTTGTAGGCTGACAAGATCTAGTTAGGGGGTCAGTGGCCGTTTTGGTGGGTTTTGTCATTTCCACTCCTTCACTTTAGTATTGGTTTCAGTATGGCGTTTGTCATTCAGTATTCACCAGCTTTTGATGGCACGGAAAAATATTGAGTTTGGAGGAAGTTATTAATATTTCAATGGTTGAGTATTTTATCATCTATTGAGATATTATAAAGTTATTACTTAACTTTATAACATATTAAAATTCCACTTGAAATATTTGCACTTTATGACTTAAATGATAAAGTGAATATTTAAATTCACTTAAGTCATTTATTTGGGCGCCCAACTATGGAAAAGATATTAAATACATTTTAAATGTATCTTAATGCTAAAGTGGCATCATTTCTTGAAAGTCATGCCTTCTTGGGGTTATAAGGCAAAAAGGAGCAAATCAACCTCATTATGTGATTATTTGACTTTGCTTCAATACTTCTCTGTGATTTTTGTTTGAGGGCAAGGGTTTCAAGAATTCTCCACTGGACAGCAAAAATTCTTCATTGAATCAGTGATTGTGAGACTATGAGAGATTAGTTGAATGGTTGCTATTGAGGGAGCTTCATACAAAGGTTCATTTGTGCTACATCTGAGCTATTTTATTCAATTTTACCAATTTTCAATAAGGAAAATGACTTCTTTCATCTGGACACCATCTTCATTCAATTTCCAACTTTCAGTAGAGGATCTTTGTCAGCATTCAGGGGTTGTATATTTGCTTTGGGAGGCGTGCTCTTCTGGAAAGGGTGTGTGAAGGAGGAAGCCAAAACACTTTGCTTCTAGGTCATATCTTGACTCCTTTGTGGGTGCCTACAACTCTCAGCACCTTTTCTCCAGTTTATGTGTGGGAGAAAGTAGATCCAAGCTCCAAGTGTGTTGTTTCATCAATTTCAGCCATTCCTGCCTGGCATGTGCAAACATTCTTTATTTAAATAATCTTGAGGGTTTTGGGTATGTCTTTTGTATGCAATTTCTTTGTATGAATTGCCTGATCTGCAATATAATTACTATTTCTCAGATTTAGCTTTAAATTTAGTTTTATCTCCATTTATGCTTGGCGCACCTTCTACTTTTGTCTATAATTCTTCTTTAAACAATCAATAAAACACAAAAACAAGTCAGTGAAAGTCAGAAGTTGAGATGGAGCCAGTTAAGCTCATCACAGTGGTATCAAAGCTTTTAATCCTGCCAGCCTAGAAGGTTAAACATTCATATGCATCATAATCAGTTTGGGCCACACAGGTTTTACTCACGCAGGAGACCATAGTTTTAGAGAAACCAGTTCCCGTTTGAGAATAGACCATTTGAAAATCAATTTGAAGATATACCATTTGATACCATGGGTGACAGAGAAGAAAATGAACCACCCAGAAAAAATGCTCAAAATGAAGATTTGGAAGCCAGAGATATTCAGAGAGGTCTAGTGACAGGACAGGAACAGGTTGCTAGCGTCCTACAACAACTGACTATAGCAATACAACAACTATCTATTCCCGAGTGCCTGAATCAAGATCAGGATGAGGGAGGTATTATCCATGGAGTTCCATGTCCCAAAGTTCCTCCTACACGTACCTATGAAAGGCCTACTCACCCTACCTTTGCCAGAAATGAGCCAGAAGAGGGTAACAAGGATGAGGAAGGTAACGTGATATTTGGAGACAATATTATGACACAACATGATGAGTGGGATGCCTTGCTACAAAGAGTTAAGGATCACCTTAACTTTGACAGGTTTCTAACATAGAAAAGAGAGAGCAGTAGGAACAAGATAGATAGGAGACCTTGGCATAGGAACAATGATCTCAGACATGCTACCAGTAAGCTCACTCTCACCGCCTTTGATGGTAGTGGCAGAGTCACAGCTAGAGCTTGGGTTAGCAAGATGGATACATTCTTAAGCCTACGTACTATGGCAAAAGAGGATGCCATCATGTTCACAACTCTACACTTGGATGGCATAGCCCATGACTAGTGGCACCATGGAATGGTTACACTACAACATGACAAGATCACAACTTATCAAGAGTTCACAAATAGGTTGGTTGAGAGATTCAACAAACGGTATCCAAAGTTATACTTTAGAGATCTCGCTTAGCTAAAGCAGTTGGGTAGTTTAGAATCCTACATTGGAGAGTTTCAAAAGCTCTTAGTCACGGTAACAGGCATATCAGAGAGGAGATTGGTTATAATCTTCGTGGAGGGCCTATTTGAGCCTATGAAAGGATGGATTAAGGCATTCGATCCACCTACCTTGCAAGAAGCTATGAGGAAAGCTTGTAGCATGGAACTTATAGCACCTCATAGTAAGTTCTCTTCCAACCCGTCATCATCTTACAATGATAACATATCTAATCCAAGGAAAACAGAAAACTCAGACCAAAAGAAAAAGTTTGCAGCTCCTTTGGATCAAGAAAGGATCAATGATTTACGTAGGAAGAAGCTTTGTTTTTATTGCAAGGGCTCGTATGATATTAACCATGATTGTCCCCTCAAACCTAATGGTCAAAATAGGCACATGGAGTGGTATTTTGAGGGAGAAGATATGACTGATTTTTCAGACCAGCAAGTTGTACATGATGATTTAGAGTTAGAAAAATCAGAAAATGAATTTGAGAATGAAGTTGAGATTGAGCTACAGGAAGCTCACATGTCAAACATGCAAAGAGAAGGCTCTTTTAGTCTACGTGAACTCTTGGCTGGTCAAAGGGTCATTTCATTGCTTGATACAGATGCAACACATAATTTTATAGATGCATGATTGGTAGAGAAAAGAGGTATTCAAACTCAAGAGTTTGAAGGGATTAGAGTAAAGGTTGCGGATGATTATACTCTTACCTGTGATAGAATGATTCCGGATTTGCCCATGAAGCTCAATAATTTCGAGTTTAAAGCAGATTTCTATGTGGTGAAGATGGGCAACACAGTTGTGGTTCTTGGCATGAAGTGGCTTCATGCAATAGGCGAGATCACACTCAACCTTAGAGATATGGAGATGAAATTTAAGGTTGATGGGATCAACCACATACTCGAGGCCATCCAGGACAATAATTTGAAGGAGATAACACTCAGGAGAATGCAAAGATTAATTCGACATGACATGGTTGAGTGGGCAGCAGCTTGTCAAATGCAGCCGTCTTATGAAGAGCAGCATAAAACGCCTTATCATCTTGATGTTCAAGAGCTTTGGATGAAGCATACTAAGGTGTTTAGTGATATACCTCATGGTAGACCTCTAGACAAGGGCATAGGGCATATTATTGAGTTGGAGGGCACCAAGCCCATTATGATTACTCCTTACCGGCACCCTAAGCGATTGAAAGATAAGATAGAGAAAACCATCAAAGAATTGCTCGCTATGGGACACATTAGGCTGAGTAAGTCTCCATTTGCTTCTTCAATTGTATTGGTGAAGAAGGACGGTACTCTCAGGATGTGTATCGATTACAAGATGTTGAACAAGAAAACCATCAAGAACAGGTATCCCATCCCATGTATTGACGAGTTGATAGATGAGCTACATGGGGCTTGCTACTTTTTGAAAATAGATTTGAGAATAAGGTACCATCAGATCAAAGTTTGAGAGGACATTGAGAAGACCACCTTTAGGTGTCATTAAGGACATTTTGACTTTTTGGTTATGCCTTTCAGTTTAACCAACACTCCAACCACCTTTCAATCCACGATAAACAAGGTCTTCCAACGTCAGTTGAGGAAATTCATTCTGGTGTTCTTCAATGACATATTAGTCTACAACAGATCTTGGGAGGAGCACATGGTTCACCTAGATGTTGTGTTGAGCATACTTGATAGGGAGTCCTTGTACGCCAAGGAGTCCAAGTGTGCATTGGGTATGGAGGAGCTATTATACTTGGGTCACATTATCAGCAAAGAGGGAGTTCGTATGGATCCAGATAAAATTTGTGCCATCATTAACTAGCATACACCAGAGACTTTGACACAGCTTAGGGGGTTTGTAGGTTTATGCACTTTCTATCATCAGTTTGTTAGTGGTTTTTCCCAGCATGCTGCACAACTAATACATTTGACCAAGAAGGGAGCTTTTGTTTGGACACCTCTAGCATAGGAGTGTTTTGAGAAGTTCTAACATCTGATGACTATTTGTCCAGTCTTAGCCATACCAAATTTCACTAGGTTGTTTGAGCTTCACTATGATTGCTTGTGGAGAGGGTATTGGTGCGGTTATTATGCAGGATCGTCATCCTATAGCTTTCGAGAGCAAGAAGCTAATGGGTCCTGAGAGGAGCTACAACATTTATGATAAGGAAATGTTGGCCATCATGCACACAATGGCCAAGTTCAGGCAATATCTTGTTGGTAGTAAGTTTTGTGTAAAAACTGATCACAACAGCTTGAAACATTTCCTAGGACAGCGGGATTTAAATGAGAGACAACAAAAATGGGTTAGCAAACTTCAGTCATATGATTTTGACATCTCCTATGTCAAAGGTACACAGAACATAGTTGTTGACGCATTATCTCACCGTCCTCATTTGGGCTCCATGGCAGAGATTACAGAGGACTGGAGACACATGATAGTTGCAGAGTATGCCAAGAATCGATGAGCTTCTAACATCGTAGATGGGATAGTATAGGACAATATATACTCCCTCATGAGTAATCTTATCATTTACAAAGAGAGGATATTTTTAGTCCCAAGTTCTAAGATGAGGGACAAGGTGTTGAGATCCTTTCACGATTCACCTATGGCAAGTCATCCTAGTTACTTTAAAACCTACAAGCAAGTATGGGAGATATTTTCTTGGAAAGGTCTCAAGTCATATGTTCTTCAGTATGTTAAGGAATGCTCTATTTGTCAGCATAACAGGCAAGAGCATGCATACCCTACAGGGTTACTTCAGTTGCTTCCTATTCCTAAGAGGATGTGGGAATGCTTGTTTATGGACTTCATTACAGGCTTGCCAAAAGCTCAAGGGAGAGACAACATTTATGTGGTAGTAGATCGATTGACGAAGTATGCACATTTCTTCCCAATCACTACTACTCACTCAGCTACACAGGTAGCGGATTTGTTCTTTCATGAGGTATTCAGGTTGCACGGTTTTCCTCGGAGTATTGTTAGTGACAGAGATAGTAGATTCATGGGTAACTTCTAGCAGGAGTTATTCAAACTATGTGGGATGGAGCTTACTCTGAGCACTAGCTACCACCCACAGACATATGGATAGACAGAGGTTGTCAACAAATGGGTGGAGGGATACTTGTAGAATTACATTTTGGGGCAGTAGAAGGCTTGGGTGAAGTGGTTGCATCTCTGTGAATATTGTTATAATTCCACTCACCATATGACCATCCAAATGACACCATTTAGAGCTTTGTATGGCTACGATCCTCTTGGTTTCCTGGATTTATTATTGAGTGATTGCAGAGTACCGAGTGCTAGAGATCTGTTGTAGGAAAACCAGGATATCATGAGGGCTCTTCATGATAACATTCAGAGGGCTCAAAATCAACAAAAGGAATATGCTGATCAGAGGAGAATTGAGCGATCGTTTGAGATCGATGACATGGTGTATCTGATGCTTCAGCCTTATAGGCAATCTACCCTTCGGAAGAAGGCGCTGAGAAACTCAAGCCATGCTACTATGGACCATTTAGGATTGTCAGGCGTGTCAGCGAGGTGGTTTATGAGTTAGATTTACCGGTGGACAGTAAGGTTCACAATGTGTTCCATGTGTCATGCCTCAAGAAGGCATTTTGATAGCAAGTAATTCCTTCTTCAAACTTACCACCCCTAAATGATGAGGGGAAGTTGATATTAGTACATGAGGCCATTTTGGATTCCAGAGAGCATCATCTTCGGAGGCGGATTATCAGGGAATATCTGGTCAAGTGGAGAGATCTACCGGTAGAGGATGCTACTTGGGAGGGTGATAGTATTCTACAGCATCTAGCTTTGACTTTGCTTGCGAACAAGCAAATTCAGGGAGGGGGGACTGTAATGTCCCCACTCTAGTCAGTTATTAGGAGCAGTTGAGTTAGCCTATCTCTTGGATCCTTGTAGGTGATAGGATCTAGTTAGAGGGTCAGTGGTTGTTTTGGTGGGTTTTGTCATTTCCACTCCTTCACTGCAATATTGGTTTCAGTACAAGCATTTGTCGTTCAATATTCACCAGCTTTTGACGGCATGGAAAAATACTGAGTTTGGAGGAAGTTATTAATATTTCAATGGTTGGGTCTTTTATCATCTATTGAGATATTATAAAGTTATTATTTTAACTTTATAACATATTAAAAGTCCACGTGAAATATTCGCACTTTATGACTTAAATGATAAAGTGAATATTTAAATTCACTTAAGTCATGTATTTGGGCACCCAACTATGGAAAAGATATTAAATACATTTTAAATGTATTTTAATGCTAAAGTGGCATCATTTCTTGAAAGTCATGCCTTTTGGGCATTATAAGGCAAAAAGGAGCAAATCAACCTCATTATGTGATTATTTGACTTTGCTTCAAAACTTATCTCTGATTTTTGTTTGAGGGCCAGGGTTTCAAGAATTCTTCACTGGAGAGCAAAAATTCTTCATTGAATCAATGATTGTGAGACTGTGAAAGATCAATTGAATGGTTGCTATTGAGGGAGCTTCATACAGAAGTTCATCTATGCTACATCTAAGTTATTTTATTCAGTTTTACCAATTTTCAATAAGGAAGAGGGCTTCTTTCATCTGGACGCCATCTTCATTTAATTTCTAGCTTTCAGTAGAGGATCTTCATCAGCATTCAGGGGCCGAATATTTACACCATTAATTAAAGTATTACTCATGCAAAAATGACACTCCATAGCATTTGAGAGTAAGAATTTGAAAGATTAAGAAAAGGCATTTTCTATATATGACAAATAGATTCTTGTCATCATGTATGTTTTGGTTAAGTTTAGAAAATACTTAGTTACTGAAAGATTTGTATTGAGAAGATGTCATAACAATTTGAAGTTCTTATTTGGACAACCTGACTTGAATAATAGACAACAAAAATGTGTGAGTATGCTTCAAGCTTATGATTTTATGTAGAGTACATAAAAGAAAAAAGTAAAGTAGTTGTTGATGCACTCTCTACAATGCTTTATGTATATTCATTTTTTTCCTTTTTATTTATTGTAAGATTTCTATTAGGGAAAAATATACTAAGAATACATAAGCTACTAATGTCTTAGATGAAAGTGTGAAGGATGACAAGTATTTAGTGGAATATGGTCTTATTTGATGTTACTATCGAATCTTCATGGTGTTTGAATGTAAAATAGAGAAGATTTTGAAATCATTGCATGATGCACATGTGTGTGAGAGCATCTAGGAGTCTACAACAGTTACAAGCAAATAAGAGAAATGTTCTCCTAAAATGGCCTTAAGGAATATATACTCAAACATATAAGGGAATGCATGACTTGCTAAAAAAATTAAGTAGAGAATGTTTTTGTTGTAGGTTAGTTACAACCATTGTTTATTCCCAACTATAAATGGGAAAGTGTTGTTGGAACACGTTTGTCGTTGTGCTAAAAGATTAGCCTTTTAACGCTTGATACAAACGCCAAAGAGAAGCGGATACACATGAGTGAGTCAGTCTATGTCTGGAATCCAAAGGGAGACGTCAGTGAGTAGTCCAACAAACCCCCTACCCTTAGCGTCACTCAAGGGGATTAGAACGTGCGACCTGACTTTGATACAATTTGTTGGAACGCATTTGTCATTGTGCCAAAAGATCGACCTTTAATACCCAATACAAATATCAAAGATAAGCGGATCCACAGGAGGCGGTTAGTCCATGTCCCGAATCTGAAGGGAGATGTTGGCAATTAGCCCAACAAGTGTATCAATGGATTTCACCATTAGCCTCCCAAAGATACCATAAAGGAATGCATTTATGTTGTAGTGGATAGATTAAATAAACTTACACACTATTTCATTCCTACATGGTTTAGAATGTACTAGGTAGCTAATTTATTTTGTACAGAAATATTTAAGCTACATGGATTCTTGTATAATATTGTCAATGACATGAGTAGCAAATTCCTTAGGTTCTTTTGGTAGGAGTTGTTTACTTTGGTTGGTATCAAATTCCTTCCCAATACCAATGATCACCCATAGATGGATGAATAAACAAAACAATGAATAAGTAGGTTGAAGAATATTATAGAAACTCACAAACTAGTAGACAATATGGGTCAAGAGGTTGCACTTTAGAGAATATTGCTAGAATACCACCCATCACATGTCCATTTTATGGCTCCATATTGATATGATGCACTAACCTTCATGGATTTGGTGTTCACTAACAACAAGATACTAGTAGCTAGTGACTTGGTAGGGCATAGCCAAGATATTTGAGGTTACTTAAGGATCACCTAGTGGGCTCAAAATCAAGAGAATTTTTATGTAAATTAGTACCTTATTGAGAGGTCATTTAAGGATAGAGACATTATTTTTTCACTTTTATAGCCTTATAGGTAGACTTTCATTAAGCAACATAGAGTTATAAACCCAAAACTCACTTCTATAGACCATATAAAATTGTAAAAAGGGTTGGTGAAGTTGCTTATGAGTTGGAATTTTCAAAAGGTAGCATAAGTCACAATATTTTATGTGTCTTGCCTCAAAAAAGGAATTTGACCAATGTATTACAATGCAAACATATAATTTCCATGGTCCATGATGTTAGTATGCATTGCTTATGGTTGTGATTGTGAGAGTTTTTTTGAGGAAAATAACTCACCTAGTCAAAACTATAAGCAATGCATACTAATGTATTATATTGTTAGTTAATTTGTCACCTTTGCATAATGAAGGAAAAATTATTTTTGGTGCTAGATGATATCCTTGATACATGAGTGAAGAAATTAAGGAATAAAACAATTGTAGAATACTTGGTTCATTGGAGGAACCTACTTGCAAGAGAAACTTCATGGTAGGGATCATAGATTTTTGAACAAGCAACTTTGTATTTGTTATGCCCATACCCCTATAGGGAGTATAGTGTTATGAGTAGTCGGCTTGTGGCTACCTTGACTCTTAATTAAGTCATATTATCATTATTATATTTGTATTCAGTTATTTAGGTTGAACTAAGGCTTATATAGGGTTATCTAGGTCAGCTTGGGTGATATCCTAGGCATAAGTATGGTATATATATGAGGTATAGGTAAGTTATTATCGTCAAGTTGACTTTTGTGTTCTTATTGAAGAATATTGGAGGTGTCCCCCTTGAAGTGGATTAGAAGGTTGCCTCGTGAAAGTGGCATATTATTATCAAGTATTTGCAACATATTTCTTATCATATCATTCTATTTTGTAAATAATTTCATAACAAGTGGTATCCGAGCATGATCTTGGCACCATTATGACAAGGCATTTTTTTAATTTTGGAGGTTATATTATGAAACCCATATCTCCCAAATTTTGGCGAATTTTTGTCTAATCTTTAAAGGGTTATTGAAGGACATATTGAAGAAGCTACAACCTAGATTTCAAAGGAATTGGAGTAGAATTGAGAGATTTATTACAGAATTAGGGTTCCTATGCAAATTATTTGGAAAGTGCATATTTCTCAAATATTGCAGAATTGGTTTCTGATTTTTGGTGGGTTTTTGAATAATTATTATAGGAGCCTACAATCCAAATGTCAAATAATTTGAAGCATAAATAAGTGATTTATTATAGAATTAGGGTTTCTAACAAATTTGCTCTCAAAGCTACAAACACTTAATTTTTGGGAGAGTTTTTTGGGAAAGTGTAACTCGAGCCTTGGTAAGTTACATATTGTTTTTAGAGAATTTTGACTTTATTTGTGTGATTTATTGCAAAATCATCTTTCTAGAACTTCTTCACAACAAAAAGTAGCCACAAAAAAGAAAAAAAAAAAGAGCAAGAACAAGAGAAAGAGAAAGAGCAAGAACAAGAGCAAAAGAAGGAACAAGAAGGAGAAAAATAAGAAGCAACAGTAGAAGAAGCGGAAGTAAAAAGGAGATGAAAAAAAGAAAAAGTTAGCATTGAGGACAGTGCTTTTTGTAAAGAGGAGGGAAATGTCATGCCCCTACCCCTATAATGAGTATATTGTTATGAGTAGTCGGCTCGTGGCTACCTTAACTCTTGATTAAGTCATATTATCCTTATTATATTGTTATTTAGTTATTTAGGTTAGCCTAGGTGATATCCTATGCATAAGTATGGCATATATATGAGGTATAGGTAGGTTATTATCATCAAGTTGAGTACTGTGTTTTATTGAAGACTATTGGAGGTATCCCCCTTGAAGTGGATAAGGAGGTTGCCCCCTTGAAGTGGCATATTATTATCAAGTATTTTCAACACATTTCTTATCATATCATTCTATTTTGCAAGTTATTTCATAACAATGTTTCCTATGGACACACAATTTCAAGAATGATAGACAAGTTGTAATGTTTTTTTTTTTTAACTAATTGGCTTTTATGGGTGTTGTCTTTATTTTCTTGATAAGGATATAAATATTTTAATGAATCGAGTCATGGTTTGGGGAAATAGAAGCAATAAATAAAATAATAGCTTATGGGGGCGTGGATTTGTAAAAAGAGGTGGTATAACCCTCGAGACACTTGGCAATTTCTTAATGATAGATTCCATAATAGCTCATTAATGAGGAGTTACAAGTTGGCATTCATGATAAAGTAAGGGCTATTTTGAGGAAATAATCTCATTACCATTTTAATTGCTATTGTTAAAAGGGAAAACAATACATTGGAGTTTGTTCCCTATTATTATTGTATATTGAGGTGCTTGTTTGTCTTTGAGATAGTTGTCACTTTTCATACAATTTATGTCATAGCTTGAGCCTTGTGTTCAACTATTAATTGAAGGACCAAAATCCTTAGATTTAGAGATTAGAGGATGACAACCCTTCAAGTTCTTAAGCATAATCTCATTCAAAGGTTGTATTTGTGCTAAAAGTATTTGTTTTATTTTCTAGATTGAGGAATAAAACAATTATAGAATTCTTGGTCTATTGGAGTACCTACAAAAGGTGCTACATGGTAGGGACCATATATTTTTGAGCAAGCAACTTCGTATTGCCTATGGACAAGCAATTTTAGGAATCATAGACTCGGAATTCTTCTTTTTAACAAAGGAGCCATGGTTTGGGAAAATAGAAGAAAGAAATATTTAATAATAGCTTATGGGGGCATGGATTTCTAAAAAGAGGTGTTAAAACCCTTTGGAAAATTCTTCATGATAAATTCCATGATAGCTCATTAATGAGTTACAAGTTGGTTAACCAAATCTTTGAAAGGGAAAATGAGGCATTGGAATTTGTGCCTACTCATGTTATATATTGAGATGCTTGTTTGTCTTTGAGACAATTGACATTGTTCATACAATTTATGTTATAGTTTGAGCCTTGTGTTCAACCATTTACTAAAGGATGAAATCCCTTGGATTTAGAGATCAGGGGATGAAATCTCTTCAATTTCTTGAGGGAAATGTAATTCATATGTTGTATTTGTGCTTAAAAGTTTATTTATTTATTTTCTAGCTAGTATTTGTATTTAAAGCAACAACATATTAATAGAAAATTTGATTCACATTTGTGTGTTGTTTGATGATATTTCAGCATATTTGAATATATTTATTTAGCTCCAACATATTTGTATTGTTCATGTAATCTATTGTGACATCTTTTGAGAATTGTTGTTTATTTGAATAATACACATGCATGCACACACACACATAATGTTTAGTCATCCATTGTATGTTCTCACTCACCCTCTCACTAGATTGTAGTGATTATAATGTTAAATAGTAATATTTTCTTATCACATGCTCTAACCTCACCCTTATGGGACCTTGGTGATCAACAAGCAGTAAAAATTTTGTATTTAAATTTATTAAGATCATGGCACACACCCCTTAACTAAGTTGCCAACCACTACAATGGTGAAGGATGGTTTGGTGGTAGATGTAATTGCTAGAAGCCAAGGGACACTAGCATTAGGACTTATCGCAAAGGTAAAAAGCCTAGGAAAAGGTTAAAACTTTAAGAAGCCACTACTTGGCTTTTGGTAAAGCTAAATAGGAGGTGGTAGACAAAAATGGTGACTCTCTTGGTAACAAGTGTCACATGACCAATGTTGAGACAATTATCTCACTCGACTAGTGATATGCTTCCTCAAAATCCCATTTTGGATGTGACTAGCATCTTCCCTATGTAGGAGGAGAATGTAGATATTTTAAAGTTGATTTAAGGGCCCTTCAAACCCTTATTAGACTTGAGGTGATTGGGGTTTAGTGAGGATCTTCTCTAGTGTGTTCATTATGTTCTTACTATCTAAGATAATATGTTGGAGTAGAATTGAAAGTGAGGTGAATTGTTACTAGATCTAAAAGGCCCATTATCTAGGTGGGTTTGTCAATGCCCAAAAGTAGTGGCCAAGGGCATGTTTATTTATTTGTAAACTAGAGAGGATATTCCTCACATGTAGTAACCAATCTTATAGAAAATGTGAGATTTAGAATTTGAGAAAAATAAATGATGAATTATCTAGTTAGAATGAACATGTAGCATGAAATTAGAAAATAGAGAAAATACCACAAAAAAGGAGATAGAGGTTTAGTATGAAGAAACCACTTGTAGGTAAAAAAAAATCCACTAAAAGTGTGTCAAAACTTACTTAGTACTTTAAGTTGGCTTGTTGCAATTGATCATTGGCCTATAGACTTGCTTTAGAGCTTGTAAACAATCTTACACAACCAATTACAACTCAATTCAACAAACTTTCAAACCTCTATTATATGACAGTCAAAGTATGAGCTTAAACACTCACAAATGCTCCCAATACTTGAGCTATAATGCTCAAACAAGTCTCTATTGATCCATATCACCACTTATATAGTATATATAGATCCCTAAGATGTTTAGAACTTGTAAAGACCAAGGTGATAAAGCATTGTAATTCTAGAATGCTAAAAGTCATTTTTTAATCACATTTTTGTCATTTATGCAAACATTGTTTTTTAGTTGCCTATAAGATGTGTATTTTTCTACATAGGATAATTGTGCAACCTTAATAAGTTGCTAAAATAACCCAATAATCATTTATGTGGGTTAAAAAAATATGAGCTTCAATGGAAAATTGTGCAATTTCAACAATTGAACTTGGAGTCATAACTTCATACAATCTAAAAACATGATGCTAGTCATAGTTAATTCTTTTTTAAATTCCTTTTTTTTTGTGTCTCATAGAAATGAGAGAAATTGAAACAAATTCTAAGCTTACTTGCTAGTCATACCTTAGCATAGAAAAATAAACAAGAATATAACTCCAACTAATCTAGCTATTATTCTAGTTGACTCCCATCATCTTTAATGTATGGGATCCCAACTCTTGACTGGCCTTCATCTCAAGGATTACTTGAAAGATTTTGTTAACATTGGAAATTTTCATTTTCTTAGAAGTGGGTTATCCCCTCACTCTCCAATGAGCACTTTTTCTTCATGAAGGTTTCAACTTGACATATTTTAGACTCCATCAATTGAAGTAACCTAGAAATAATAGCCTCTAGCTTGAGGAACCTTGCTTCTCCAACCATGCTTATGATTCACTTTGGGAATAAATTTCTCTTTCAACAAGGCAACAAGATTATTCACTTGCACTTGTTGTGTACTTAATACACAACAAAATATACAAGAAAAAAATAAGATGTGATACCACTTTCCCCAAAGGAAATTTTGACTCTTACACACCTCCCCCCCAAAAAACTATTGGCTATAGTATCACTTATCCATAAACTAGGGAGGATATTCTTCATGCATAGTCAGTAATCTTACAAAAATGTTAAAATTTGAAAGAAATAATGATTTAGATTATTTAATTAGAATGAACACACAAAATGAAATTGAAAAACAAAGACAATACTACAAAAAGGAAACAAAGAGAGTTAACATGGAGAAACCCCTTATGGGTAAAATATTTACCAAAAAATGTGAGAAAATTCACTTAGTACTCCAAATTAGCTTGTTATAATTGATCACAAGCTTGTTGAGTTATCTTAGAGCCTATAAACACAAACATAACCAATTACAACTCAATTTTGCAAACTTTCAAATCCTTGCTATGTGACAATTATAAGATATGAGCTTAAATACGTAAATGCTCCCAATAGTATAGTTATGACTCAATTTATTTGTATCATCCTTCATACACTATTTATAGATCCATAAGACATTAACTCTACAAAGTTAATGACTAGTTATGCTTCAAAGGATCTAAGATTCAACTCTACACAGATATGAGCTAAGGTTCAACTCTACAAAGTTAATGACTAGTTGTTCAAAGGATCTAGTAGCACTTTGAAACTAATCATAATCACAACTTAACCAAATTAGATGTGTCACTTCAAAGGACAAGCAAATAAATTGATAACTCTGAAGTAGAGCATGTTTATTATGTTCTTTTTGTATATCTTTCTCAAGTGCATGATATCTTGAAAGTTTCTCATGCAAATATTTATTGTCATGTTTGCATATCTCAAATGCTATATTGTAATCTAATGACTAAACCTCTAGATTATTTTGATTTGGTCATTAAACCTGTAATCGCAGTATTCTATATTAGATCATATTAAATAGGCAATAGTATAAGTCTTGTTACACTTGTCAATTATCTTTTTTTGCAACTACCATCATTATGACTATTGCAACAATCATCTATATTTAGAATATTTTCAATAATATAAAGTTGTGTTCTCAACGTGAGTGGTCAAGCCTCTTCTCTCATCTCATTATTTTGTTCATATTAACAATTGATCACATGTAGTTACCTATCTTATAAAAATGTGAGAGAATTTGAGAACAATAAATAACTAAAATTCTTTAATTAGAATGGATACATAACATGAAATCAAAAAACATAGATAATACCACAAAAATGAGATAGGGCTAATATGGAGAAACCCCTTGTGGGTAAAAGCACCATCAAAAGTGTGAGAAACCTTGCTTAGTAGTCCAAATTGGCTTGTAACAATTGATCACTAGCCTACAAACTTACTTCAAAGCTCGTAAGCACTTTTACATGACTAATTACAACTCAGTTCAATAAAATTTCAAACTCTACTACATGGTAGTCATAAGTGTAAGCTTAAACATTCATAAATGCTCTCAATACTTAAGCTATAAGACTCAAACACTCTTAATTGATCCATATCACCACTCACCCATAGTATATATATATAT
>VDFB02083043.1:0-28655 GCA_007258455.2 Sequoia sempervirens
TGTTGATTAGTTAGTGTCTGATCATTAATTTTGTTAATTGCAAGCTTAGGAAAAGATGTTGTAAGTTATATGAGATTTTATTTGTTAATATTATTTTACATTGGTTATTTTTGTTTCAAGAGCTCAGGATAATTTTGTTTTTCCGTGTTGATTAGTTAGTGTTTGATCATCAATTTTGTTAATTGCAAACATAGACATTTTTTACTTTGTTTTTAATTTGCATATTGATTCGTATAGTGGATAATATTGGTGTAGTAGAAACTCTAGTGTTCCCATTGCAGATGCATTATACCAATAGGAACTGATACCAACAAAATAAACTTATTAAAAGAGGCGTAACATATTTAGTTTTATGGATGGAGTTCTGCTTGCGTTCTCAAAAGTAACTACTCTTGTCGATTTTTTTTAGATTCTGTATAAAATAAGGAGCATGAAGGAGTTTTCAAAACCCATGTAAGAAACACATTTGGAGGCATTTGTAATTTATCAAGTAATTGATCAACATGCATAACAAACAAATGGGGTGTAAAAATGTATTTTTGGATGGAAGACTACTACATAAGCCTTTTGTCACATGGATTTAGAAAATCAACAGCAAGAACCCATCCTAGCCTCTATTTGATTTTCCTTGGATTGAAATATATTGCAAGAATAAGAATATGACACAAGAAGCCAAGTAATATCGATAATATATTCATACAATATAGAAAATGAAATAGGAATGAATTCTTACTTCTAATTTTGTAGATATATGTTACAAAAAAAGTTTTGTGGTAACTTCTAATGCAAAGGGACATTTTTGTATCCTATTTGCTTTGTGTGTATGTAAGGGACTATATCAAAAAAATATTTTATGAACAACAAGTAGTTTATAAGAGCAACTACAATTGGTAAGTTTAACAAAGAATGATCAATTTGAAGAGAATTGGCATTTTCCAACATTTTGAGTTTTCAGTTAAAATTATTGTTCATTTCAAGTTGCATTTAGTGTTGTTTTTGAAATTACATATATAAATTTGCAAATTTTGTGAAGTACATTTGTTATCATAATGTGGACCAGGGTTTGTAATGTTACTTTCCAAACTTTAATAGGTAATGTGATGACTCCAAGTGGTTGTTTTCCTATATTATCAAATCCATGGATAGATAAAGAGTCAAGTTTAATGTCGCTTCTATTCATGTCAATCTTTTCCAAAAGGGTCACACTACACACATTAAGGGTTGAACCATTGTCAATAAGGGTTTATTTTATCGTGATTTGATTAACATGGACTATTATCTTGAAAGCCTCGTGTTTCTTTTGAACTTCCAAGGAAGGTATCTCTCTTTGGTGAAAAACAATATCTAAGTTTATCTCATTCATTCCTTGAACTAACGCTGCCACATCATTTGAACTAGTATTAGGAGGAATCATAACTTGTTGCAAGGCCATTTGCAGCATACTATGGTAATTAGGTGAGGTAATAATAAGATCCCACAGGGATATCTTAGTAGGAGTATTCTTAAGATGTTTAACAAGATTATATTTCTTTCCACTATTCACAAGTAAATGAGGAGCACTAGGCAAGATAGGGTTTGGAAAAGGTAATGAGACAAGAGTCATTTGTTGTTTCCTATTGTTCTTTGTATTGTAGGTATGGGTAAGTGCATGGATTTGTGACACAATTTTGATGCCAAATTAAAAAAAATGCAAAAAATGGAAAAAAGAGCATTTGGCGCATGCCAAATTTGGCACATGCCAAATGAGAAAGTAATTTGGCACACGCTAAATTTGGCGTGTGCCAAATGTGAAAAGTGATTTAAAAGCAAAAAAATGCATTTCAACCTACATTTTTTGTTGAACCCTCAACTTGGCTTGGAGTTTTCTTCTTTGTTACTTGTGCTCGCCAAATCTCTTCCTTTTTTTGCACTCTTAGCTTGCAATTATTCATGAGGATGCTACCAACACATCAGAAAGGTTGAAGATTGTGAAGAGGTATGTATTTTTGTTCTATTTATTTTGAATTTGATTTAGAATGTAGATTGAAATAGGTTTTTATAATAAAACTTTGTTCTAATTCTCAGTGAATGAATCTCCACCTCCAAATTCTCAGTGAATGAATCTCCACCTCCAAACATTGAGAATTCACAATCACCCCCTCCCAAAGGGCCTCCTATACAAGAACAACCTGAAACCCCTCCATTAGTTCATAGGCATTGTCAAGGAACACAAGAAAATATCCTACATCAAATTTAAAACAATAAAAGAGACATTTCAAACAATTAATTGGAAGATTAACCGAGCATGTCGAAACCCACCCTTATAGGAGAGGGATTGTCGAATTGTTGAATTCAATTGTATCTCATGTAGGAGAAATAAGCGAGAAAATATTTTTTTGGTCAAATAAGAGGCATGAGATGAGACAATTTTATGCTAGTGGTTTGTCATATGCAGATGTGAAAAAACAAAAAGTTAGCAAAGCTGACTCATGTGCCCTATTTACAGACCCGAGAACCAACACACCTTTGTCTCATGCATGCAGGAGGTTCCCCATCCATTGGTGCCACCATGAATTAATCAAAAATAAATTTTGGGAGTAGTGGTGGATGGTATTTGACCAACCTCCATGCAATAACCATGAGGTACCACAATACTTTTTGAGGAAACTCTATTGTGAATTTGTCCTCAATAAGATGCCAAATTATTTTGACATCTTAGAATTTCAAGGTAGAGGTGGGGGCTCCACACATGATAGACCTAATGCATGACGTAATACATAGTTGGCATTGAGACCCTTGGCCAAACCCATGGTGGAGCATTTCATTGTTCCTTCCATTATTAAGGACATTGTAGAGGTGGACACATTGGAGTCGATTAGCTCGCTCACCCAGACCATTATATAGTGTGCAAGGCCTCTAGTAGAGCTTGATGTGGAGGAGATGTGTAGGCCTCGAGCTCCACCTTACCATTGTGGTGCTTGTGGTGTTTTTTGCATGTACGATTATTAGAGTGCTCGGGATATAGCTACACAAGCTATATTAGTTGTAGAGGCGATGGGTTTCACAGATGAATTGCTGAATAGTGCATTCAACATTGATACTCAGGTAAAATTTAGCAAGTTCATTTAATTTGTTTATTAAATTATATTTTGAAATTTAAGAATAACTAAATTAGTAGAATATCGATATGATGAAATTTTAGGGTCGAAGTGTTCATGAGATGTGCTCCATTCTTGTAGACCCTTATTCATTATCGACGTTGAGTCCACATGTATGCAACTAGTATTAAAGATATTATTATTGCATTTTAATAGTTGAATGTTTTATTTGAATGTTTGTCTCATAACATGCTTTGGATGTCAAATAGTTTCTTGGTGGACCTTCAACCTCCACACCTCGCAATTCATGTCCTCAAACAACTTTCACTCAGGTAATCTTTATTCATTAATGGTGTTGTAAAACAATGTTAGCTAGTTTTCATAATTTTGTGTATACAAATCTAAAAAATTGATGAGAGACACAAACATTGGTTGGTCTTGTGAGATCCTAATTATATTTACCATTCAACGTCCATCTCATTCTTCCATTCCTTTTAGCACACATATTTTAGCCATTTTATATCACATATCCCAATATTTAACACCTTATATATTATACCACCTTCCTCCATATTTCATCTTATACACTTATCGTTACAAGAAACCTTTCATTCTACTCATTATTGATGAAATCTCTAATACATTATTACTACACACCTCAAGTTCCCACTTCATGTCCTATATTCAAACCTTAGACACTACCTAGAATTCACTTTATGGTCTAATATTCCATCCTAATTACTTCCCATTAACCTCTAGTATAGTTCACCTTAAAAATGTTTTATTATCCCATCCTAGCTCATCCAATTAATCTCTACTAGTCCATTCTATGTTCCATCATCCCTTCTTGAGCATGTCCTGTTATCTTCTCCTAATTCACTTTTTGTTCCTTTATTTGTTCCCAATCCCATCCCATTAATATTTAATAGTTCACGCTATTTTCCATGATCCCCGCTGTTGGAACTGTAAAATTCTAATGATTTTACATGTTGTTCATACTCATAAGTTTCCAAATAAGGCCTTTCTTCACAAAATTTTGCTCATATTTTTCCGTGTGATCCCAAAAATCCATCAAGTCTTGAGTATTTCACATTTATTTTCCTATCAGCATGAGTTGATGAGGGTCTCCCTAACCCATAATGTATTTTTGCTAATATATATCTGTTGTAGGTCTATCGGCAAGACTTCTTTAATGTCACATCAATTGGATTTCATCTGCAGGCGCCTATCGGTAGGACATTGTTCATTGTTTTGGCGATAGAGGGATTCCCATTGGCATGAGAGTCATCGTCAGAATGAGGTCATGGAAAACTCATTATGTCTCATTGTCTAGAGCACAAAATGATGCATCGACCAGACTGAATGATATCGGAGTAAAGTCTTAGCGAGTACATCGGGTCTCGCTGACGAAGTGAATGGGACCTCTATCAAAGTCTATCGGAATGAGGTCATGTTTTCTTGCCAACCCTTGTGTCTAGTCGATATAGATATGCATCGACAAGAGTCATGTCATCGGAGTAGGGTCTCACCGAATACATTGTGTCTCTCCGATCGGCGCATGTGGAAGCGCTTCGACCAAACCAAATGTCTTCGGTATTTGGTCTTGTCGAACATCTTATGTCTTACCGACCAACGTGAGGAGAAATATCGGCCAGACTCAACATCATCAGAATGAACTCTTACCGAACGAGCCGGGTCTTGCCGATAAAGCACATAAAGATTCTAATAAAGAGTATCATAATGAAGTTATATAGTCTTGCCGACTCAATATGTCACGCTGAAATGATGTTTCATCGGTGAGAGATTGATATTGTCACAACGATGCACAAGATGAAAGGGATGACTATCAGTGAGACTTTGGACTTCGGTATGATTGCGGGATGTCTTAGCGAGTGCTTAGCAAATAATGGCAGAGCCCAATTGCAAACTATTGGCCGACATTTGGATATGCAAAGCGATGTGTCTTTTAAAATTCTAATGTATAAATGTTCATTTCCAATTGTAAATGAAGACATTAGATATTAGATATCAAATATTAGATACAGTAGATAGATTAAAAAGGATTCAGTAGAATAAAAATTTTAGAACAGAGACTATGATGCATGATTTCAAAATGGAGATTTTAATGAAAATCAGTTGATGTGGTGGCTCATTTCTAGTGTCAATTATCTGTTGAATTTATTGAAAGTATTATTAAGTTGTCTCCAAGATTGATGCTTTCTGGTTGTTTAAATTGATATAACAAGTTTATATTTAGTTTATCAGTGCACATTTGTTGTATCTGTGTGGTTAATTGATTGGTTCTTTCAAGAAAAGATTAAATCCTTTTGGTTGATCACAGTAATCAAGGAAATTCATCTGGGTCATTAAGAAGAGCTTAGTAATCACAATCTTTCATGTTTATACAAGTTATAAACAAAACATATGCCAAACAATTTGAGTTTTGTCTAGAAATAAGTTGCCCATTTCTATTTCATTTGACTCTGCATATCCAATAAGGCACTAGTCTCTTCATTTTCACCATTTAGATTCATTCATTTTCTTTACGTCTATTAACTGAACATATTAGGATTTAGTTCTGAATATTGCTATACAATTTATACCAAATTTAGTTTTATTTTTCCACTCCCATCTGCCATTGTGGGAAAAACACTTCAAGGAGATAAGCACAAATCAAGTCTGCTTCAGTCATATAGGTACACCTGCCTTGGTCTAGTAACACCTAAAGAGTAGAAGGTCTAAAGCATCTGACCTTTTTTGTTACCCTAAAACATATCAAGAGTTTGGCAGCCTCTTGAGGCATTCCACCTATGTTTTTGAGAGATAACAAATTGGTGACTTTGCTGGGGAGTAAACTCAGAATCAGGGCCTTAATCATAGAGTTAGAAACTTTGTACAGAATCCGCTGGGAATAAGAAATATCAAGTACTTTCTCACTTTTAAGAAAGTGAGTGGCAACTCTGACATAAAAATTGCATCTATTCAAACATGAATGGAAGAAGATCTCAATACAGGGGAGGTCATACTGGAGGTCCTGTTGGCAATAGTAAGTGGACATACAAGGATGACAAGGTTGATAAGGGAAAAAGGATAAATGAGGACATGTGCATGACGAACAAAGATAAAGCATTAAGACCACATTGTGAGACATATGATCGTTATGATACATGGAGAGATAATTCAAGTGCAAAACTTTGTACCCCTGAAGAGCAAAGAAATCCTTTTTGTGATCTTAAAAAACAACCAGAGTTTGATGCTAAACTCGAAGCTGAGGGACTTAGGTATCAATTGGAATGTGAACAAAGAATGGAGGGTGGCTGAAGTGAGTTTATTGATCATGTAACTCCTCAAGATGATTATGAATCTTTAACTTATGAAGAAATAAAAGCACAAATTGAATCTCAGAGAAAGGAAAGAGAAGAACAGGAGAAAGCCTAGATGATACAAGCAATGCGAGACTTCAAATTGCAGAAAGCTCAAAATACTACTCAGATAGCTGGTTGCCCAAAGTATGTACCGCCTCATAAGCAAGGTAATAATGGTGCATGGCCTTCTAATCCATCAAAGGCTCCTCACAATTAGATAGGGAATCAATACAGACAACTAAATCATCCACCGCATATTCCCTCATAATATACAAATATTCAACCACCTCATGGTCAACATTATGTGCCACATCATCATACACAACACAATAATCTGATGTATCAGTATCAATACCCACCTAACCCTCCCCCTCAATACACAACCATCATCAGACAATTCCACCTGGCAGGGTTTCAATTATACCCTTATCCAATGGATGGCAGTTGGAGAGGTCTTGTTCCAAAGTTTACATGGAGTAATGCAATTACTGTTGAAGAACATTTAAGGAGTTTCAATGCTTTCATCCAAGATTTGGACGTGCCATATGAAGATTTACATATGACACTATTCATGATGTCACTTATTGAAGAAGCTAGGGATTGGTTCAATAGCCTACCAACATTCTCTATCGATTCTCTCCAAGGATTTCAGGACCGATTCCTTGAGCAATATGGGAATCTAAGTGCACTAGATGCTGCTCTTCATGAATTAATGCAGATTCAAAAAGATCAAAATGACACAATTTATGATTTTAATCAGAGATTCAACCAATTGCAGACTAAAATACCTCCTAGATCAAAGTTGCTAGATTTTGTATCATTGAGTGTTTATTTGAATACGTTTGATCCAAAAACAAGGTATGAATTGACAAATAAGTTCCCAAGAGATTTGGCTGAAGCGTAGAACATAACATTAACAATTAAAAACAATAGGAGGGCTGTTGGGATAATCAATAAGAGAGACAATCCTAGGGTTCCTCAGAAAAACAATAATTATCAGCACAGATAGGAGAACATATACAAAAATGAGAGGCCTAGGTTGCATGACATGCCCTATAATACAAATTGGAAGGATGAAAAACTTGTAACAGATAGGCCTAGAAATAGGGAATCTCCCGATCCATTGAGGAAGAAGGGAACCTATATGGTAAATAACAATTATTTATGTGAATTTTGTGATAAGCCACATTCCCCAGATTACTGTGTTGTAGCCCAAAGAATGCAAGAAGAGGGAATGTTGATGGGAAACAATGGAGAAGATCACATAGTGTATTTGACTTCAAGTACTTTTCACCATGTTCAGGAGAGCTACTCATCTTCAGAGGATGAAGGTTATGAGTATGATGTTTCAAATCAGAGGTATAATGTCCATATGGCTGAACAACAAGTCCTTTCTAATTCTGGAGAAGATTATACAGAGCTACATTCTGTTGAGGTGCCTACTCAATGCAGCATGAGGAAACTCACCAAAGAGGAGATAGAGAGATTAACCATTGCTGCAGTAGAGGAAGCAAAGAGTAAGTACTGGTTGAAGAATATGATGGTGAATGAGAAGGAAGGTGTCCCCAGGGGAATCTTCATGAAGGAGCAAAAGGCGACACAGGGAATTGTGAAGAAAGCAGAAAACAAACAACATGATAAAAGCAAACAAAAATTTTCCCAAGGGGGGGAAGTTAAAGAGATACACAAGGAAGTGCAAAAGACTGATCAAAAGGAAGGAGAAATATTGGAGCAGAAGAAAATGATAAAGGCAGAAGGCTCCTCTTTTGATTTCACTCAGGCATTATCCCAGGTAAAAATGTCTGTTCCATTACTTGAGATGATGAAAATTAAGGAATATAGAGACAATGTTGTTCAATTAATAACAAATGGAAATGAAAAACATATGAATTCTGAAAATAAAGTGGCTACTAAAGCAGTTAGTAGGAAAGAGAGAGTAAATATCCCAGAAGTTTGTTTGAGTGTTGTATTAACAACTCCCTTGCAAGTTGATCCTTTTTTCACTACATTGCTCATAAATAACAAATTGTTGAGGAATTACATGATAAACTCTGGCGCTGCCATAAATATTATACAAGTAGGAGTTATGAAGAAGCTTGGCATGTGGGTTGATACTAATGGGGGAAGGTGCTATGCAATGGATAACATACCTGTTCCTATGGTAGGTATTATGAGAGATGTTGAAGTCAAACTGGCTGCTTATCCACAGGTGGCTTATAATATAGATATAACAGTAATTGATACCCCTCCTTAGTTTGGGATGCTTTTATCAAGACAGTGGACAATAGTAGTTGGGGGAAATGTATAGTTTGATTTGTCTTATGCAACTATTCCAGTGAATGGTCAGGAAGTCAAGTTGTATAGGGAGCCAAGGATGAACCAAGTTGTTGACTATGTACCTTAGGATCGAATCAATTGTTTATGTGATGTGGATCTTGGGAATTTCAAGATAGAACCAACCCAACCAGAATTAATCAATATTGATCCAATTGAAAAGCATGTTGTACAAGACTGCAGTGGTGTATGGAAGATGTACTTTGGTGGAGCATGGGATCCTGAATCAGTTTATTTGCCAGAATCATCAAAATAGTGTACCTTTGATATAGTGAATAAATTTATTGATACCATGCAGGGGAAAAGGTATGAAGACAATGGTGATATCGCATATGAGCATCAAGAGATCGATCATACACTGCAACCAATAGAAGATGAGACACGTGCAAGTCAATATGGTTCATATGATTGCCTACATGAGGAAGATGAAGATACAAGAGATTTGTCTTACATAACAAATTGTAATAGGGAGAGTAGTGTATGTTATGAGGGATCCAATGAATATTTAGATTTTGATGATGAACTTGAGGATTTTGATCTGCAATCAAGGGATTCTTCCACCTCTTATGAAGATCAGGATGAAGAAGCAATGGGAAATGTTGATTCATTTGATAGTGACTATATAACACTTCCTACTATAGATGAGAACCATGATACATTTGATGATGAAGAGGAGAGTACATCAACATGTGAAGAGAATAACCATAATGATCTCAAAAATTTCCATGTTGATGAATTGGAAAATGAAGTAGAAGGGGATTGTGTATCATGCCACGGATAAGACGTTTATTTTGAAATTTCTAACTCATGGAGAAGACGTTTATTTGCATGCCAAGGATGATAGAAGTCTAGCATTGATTGGTTCATACATGCATATTGAAGATATGAGTCACAATCCAGTGTTGTCTCCAAATGGTGATATCGAAGAGGTGCAAAAGGTTTCAGATTTGTTTGTCTCAAACAACGTTGATATGACATAATTTTTTGATTCTCAAAAGAAGAACTCTGATGGTGAATTTTTAGTACAGCTGGGAGAATGTTTTATATTTCATAACAACGAGAAAGATAATGAGAAATTTTGCATTGAATATGCATGTACTGTGTATGTTGAAGATAACAGAGATTTGTCCCATGATGATGGAGAATTTGAATTGCAGAATGGTGAAGGGAATTTGGGCCAAGTTGAGCATGATGATTCTCTAAAAAAATTCAATAACAGTGACAGGGAGGGTTGCATGAATATCTTCAAGAAGAATTTGATGAACTCAAGGCAAAACCAAGTGTTTGATAGAGGAAAGTATGGGCCTTTCTTTTGGATGGCCTTGAACCATCATTTATGGTTTGAATTTTAGACCGTAACAGTTAAAAACTGATGGAGTTGAAACACATAGGATTAAGGGTTGCCAGTGCATGGATAACTCTTTATAATCCTCTTAAAATTATTTTCTATGCACAGTAGTTTAGGGTTTTGTTCATCTCCATTTTGCATACATTTTCATTCCATCTTGCTCCTATAATTCATCATCTTATGTCTGGTCTGCTCACCCAAAGATCTGGATCCTTGCAATGATCTCACAATCATTCATCCCCAGAGGGAGCCACTGTTAGAACTGTAAAATTCTGATTATTTTACATGTTGTTCATACTCATAAGTTTCCAAATAAGGCCTTTCTTCACAACATTTTGCTCATATTTTTCCGTGTGATCCCAAAAATCCATCAAGTCTTGAGTATTTCACATTTATTTTCCTATCGACATGAGTTGATGAGGGTCTCCCCACCCATAATATATTTTTGCTAATATATATCTGTTGTAGGTCTATCGGCAAGACTTCTTTAATGTCACATCGATTGGATTTCACCTATAGGTGCCTATTGGTAGGACATTGTTCATTGTTTTGGTGACAGAGGGATTCCCATCAACGTGAGAGTCATCATCGAAATGAGGTCATGGTGAACTCATTATGTCTCACCAACTAGCACACAAAACAATGCATCGACTAGACTGAATGATATCAGAGTAAACTCTTAGCGAGTGCATCGGGTCTCGCCAATGAAGCAAATGGGACCTCTATCAAAGTCTATCAGAATGAGGTCATGCTGTCTTGCTAACCCTTGTGTCTCGTCGATATAGATATGCATTGGTAGGAGTCATGTCATTGGAGTAGGGTCTCACGGAATGCATTATGTCTCTCCGACTAACGCATGTGGAAGCACTTTGGCCAAACCAAATGTCTTCAGTATGTGGTCTTGCCAAACGTCTTATGTATTATTGACTAGCGCGAGGAGAAATATTGGCTAGACTCAACATCATCAAAATGAACTCTTACTAAACGCGCTGGGTCTTGCCAATAAAGCACATAGAGATTCTAATAAAGAGTATCAGAATGAAGTTATATAGTCTTGTCGACTCAATATGTCACGCTGAAATGATGTTTCGTCGATTGATATTGTCACATCGAAGCACAAGATGAAAGGGATGACTATCAGTGAGACTTTGGACTTCGGTATGATTATAGGATGTCTTGGCGAGTGCTTAGCGAATAATGGCAGAGCCCGATTGCAAACTGTTGGCCGACATTTGGATATGCAAAGCGATGTGTCTTTTCAAATGTGAATGTATAAATGTTCATTTCCAATTGTAAATGAAGACATTAGATATTAGATATTAGATATTAGATATAGTAGATAGATTAAAAAGGATTCAGTAGAATAAAATTTTCAGAACATAGACTATGATGCATGATTTCAAAATGGAGATTTTAATGAAAATCAGTTGATGTGGTGGCTCATTTCTAGTGTCAATTGTCTGTTGAGTTTATTGAAAGTATTACTAAGTTGTCTCCAAGATTGATGCTTTCTAGTTGTTTAAATTGATATAACAAGTTTATATTTAGTTTATCAGTGCACATTTGTTGTATCTGTGTGGTTAATTGATTGGTTCTTTCAAGAAAAGATTAAATCCTTTTGGTTGATCATAGTAATCAGGGAAATTCATCTGGATCATTAAGAAGAGCTTAGTAATCATAGTCTTGCATGTTTATACAAGTTATAAACAAAACATATGCCAAAAAATTTGAGTGTTCTCCAAAAATAAGTTTCCCATTTCTATTTCATTTGATTCTGCATACCCATAAAGGCACTAGTCTCTGCATTTTCACCATTTAGATTCATTCATTTTCTTTACGTCTGTTAATTGAACATATTAGGATTTAGTTCTAAATATTGCTATACAATTTATACCAAATTTAGTTTTATTTGTCCACTCCCGTCTACCATTGTGGGCGAAACACTTCAAGGAGATAAGCACAAATCAAGTTTGCTTCAGTCATATAGGTACACCCGCCTTGGTCTAGCAACACCTAAAGAGTAGAAGGTCTAAAGCATCTGACCTTGTCTGTTACCCTAAAATGTATCAAGAGTTTGGCAGCCTCTTGAAGCATTCCACCTGCGTTTTTGAGAGCTAACACCCTCTTAACCCATCCCACTAATATCTTCTAGTCCATCCCATGTGTCATTATTCCCTTCTACTCCCATCTTATTGTACCCATTATTATTTTACCCTAGATGTTCCATGATCCCCTATGTCCCACCCTATGTTCCTTTATCCATTCTATGTTATACCATCTTTATCCACATTTCATCCTAGATAACTCTTCTCTATTATTACTACACATAGGTCAAGTTCCCACTTCATGTACTATAGTCAAACCTTATACACCTCCTAATTCACCTTGTGTTCCATTATTCCCTACTAATCACATCCCATTAACCTCTAATTGTCCACCCTATATTTTGTTATCCCATCCTAGCCCATCCCATCAATCTATACTAGTCCATCCCATGCTCCATTAACCCCTTCTATTCCCATCCCATTACCCTCTCTTATTTCACTTTATGTTCCATTATCCCCTCTTGGTCTTGTCCCACTATCTTTCCCTAATTCACCCTATGCTCCTTTATTTGCTCCTTGTCCCATCCCATTAACCTATAATAGTTCACGCTATATTTTGTTATCCCATCCTAGCCCATCCCATTAATCTATTCTAGTCCATCCCATGCTCCATTATTGCATTTGAATCCCATTCCATTGTACCCTCTATTATTTCACCATATGTTCCATTATCCCCTCTTGGTCTTGTCTCTTTATCCCTTATATGTTGTAACACCTCCATCCAAATTTTATCCTATACACTGTTAGAAGAAATCTTTCCTTGCACTCATTATTGACCAAAGTTGTCTTCTCCATTACTGCTGCACACCTCAAAAACCAACTTCATGTGCTATAGTAAAACCCTAGACACGTCCTAATTCATTGTATGTTCCATTACCCTTTTGAAAGCTACTAGTAACATAGTAATCCTCACTTCATTCATGTGAACGCCATTGTGGCATTATCACTATGTTGACAACATGCCCTCATTAACATCAACTCATCAACATATGCAATTTGGATCTCAATGATCATTGAAATTTGGCATTTTTAAGAGTTTGGACTATCCTAGTGGACTTAGTACTTTCACCATTTTGTGATCTATAAGCACTTATTGTAGTATCAATTGAGCCCAACCATTTACTCTTTCATTTATGATAGTTATAAAGGGACTACCTAAACTTCTTTATATGACTGGTAGATATATTATTTCATTTGCAGTTGTTGACATTAGACAACCCTAGTGATGTTGGTGGCATGATGTACCATGGAGTTGCTGCAACAATAGCCAAGTCTGATCCTTTGAGAGAGGTGTGCAACAGATTAGTCGATTTTACATTATATTTTCTCTTTTATGGTCTATTATAGAAAAATTTCATGATACTTTTATGTAGTTTAATTTCTATCTTGATGGTTGCTACAGGTGGTTTTCACTCTAGATCGTGGATGTGGTAATTTTGTAAATGTGCATGATGACTATATGTATGTGGTAAGTGATTATATTTTGTTATATGTCATTCCATAATTCAATTTCTATGTATTAACATCTTTACTTTTTATTGTATTAGTTGAAGGTCTAGAGTGAAGAGAGGAGGACTAGTGAGCATGTTCAAAAGACAAGAGAACCAACATGCACTCCATCCAACCGAATTTTGAAGGCAACACAAGATATTTTTCCTTTCCCTAGAGGGAAATGCATATGTATTAGTGTCATTTTTTGTATGCCTATGTGGCATTTTGGAACATATATTTTGTACTATCGATATATATGTGACATTTTATGTCCATATGGCTCTTTTGTAGTAGGCCTATATGGATTTTTTGGATATATTGTATATACTTTTATCAATATATATCATTGTATAGCCTTACGGATTTTTGATTAAAGAAAATATTATTTTGCTACTGCCATTCTTGAATGATGTTATCATGTGTATTGTGTAAATTGTATGCTTGAATTTTGTAGGCATGGATTTTGTTTACATCTAATACTTAGATAATTACTGTCGATTTCTCAAGAAGCTCCATCTAATGCGTATTGTGTAAATAAGCTCCATTCTTGGTGGTTTGTATCCTTTGCAATGCTTCAATTACTTATGCTTCACTTATTCATGTGTATACTTCACGCATATTGCATGTATTCACATGTATGCTTCATTCTTCAAATGTATAATTCATGTGTTCATATGTATTGTTTATACTTCATATATTTATGTGTATGATCCATGCTTCTTGAGTTTTATTATTGTCTAGTGGCAAGGATTTTAACACCAAAAGGTTTCAAATGAACTGTAAGAGCTCCTTCCCATAAAAAAATATCATAGAAAAATATATTGCTTTTAATTCATGGCTGAGGTTGGCATCCAACAACTAATGGTTTTGATTCTAAAGCTTTGCAATCATTGAATTTGCATCTATAGAACAAGTGGATGTTTCAAACCTCATAGGCATATATATACCTCTATGAAATTGTATGAATGTGAATCAATACATATGATAATTGTTGATCCAACCAACAAAATTTATTTGCATCTACTAATATCACAACATTTGACATCTCATTAAATGAAATCAATGCACAGGTTAGTTTTTATGATATTATGAAGATATTAGATGTGTATGAAAAACAATATAAGCTTGATTTTCGGATGCATCACCCATGTGCAGTTATCACATTTCTCCCATATTCATCATTTAAATAATTTAAAAAACCTCCTTCCATTTTATATGTGTAAGATAACATGACAAATAATGGGAAACATGGTCCTATAACTATTGCCACATCATGTTTTATAACTCTAGAGAACAAAAAAACCATACATCATGGATATTGAATATATGGATCTAATGTATCACTAGTAGGCTGAGTTTTGCATCTCAACAAGGGTGCATTATTCGGTGACAACAACTACAATTCAAACTCTTAAGGGATTCAACCAATTAAACATAGCTCAGAGTGATTCGACATGTTTGGGTGTTAAAAATGACCCTGTATAACATAAATGTACCCACCTGAATGTGTTGGAATAGTTTATTTTGTCACACGAGTTACAGAATAAAAGTTGCACTACTTTGCAACTTTGCACTACTTGCATTTGACAATTTTTTCTCCAAGCAAAAAATTTTCACTATGGAAAAATGACTCCAAGATAGCAGAAACTGAGAGAGGTTATTGTAGAGGGGCCCAATGCAATCCCATAGGATCAGATGATAAGTTTTTAAGCATTATGGTGTCTAAGTAACAACCTGTCAAAGATTACAACCATTTTGCACTTTGGACTCTTAAGGGATTTAGCCAATTGAATGTAGCTTAGAGGAATTCAACGTGCTTGGGTGCAAAAGAGGACCATTTATAGCATAAATGTACCCACCTGAAAGTGTTGAAAATTTTTGTTTGGTCATACAAGTTATAGAACAAAAGTTGTACCTTGCAACTTTTTAGTACTTACATTTGACAATTTTTTCTCCAAACAAAATGTCGTCACCACTGGAAAAATTCTCTAAGATAGAAAAAACCAAAAGAGGTTATTGTAGAGGGGCCCAACAGGATCCAATAGGATTAGACAAGAAGTTTCTAAGCATCACAGTGTTCAAGTAATAGCCCGTCAAAGATTGCAGACATTTTGCACTTTGGACTCTTAATGGATTCAACCGATTGAACGCAGCTCAGAGCGATTCAACATGTTTGGGGGAAAAAATGACCATTCCTAGTGTAAACGTACCCACCTAGACATGTTAGAATAGTTCGTTTGATCACACGAATTGTAGAATGAAAGTTGCACCACTTTACAACTTTGCACTACTTGTATTTGACAACTTTTTCCCCACGTGAAAAGTCGCCACCATGAGAAAACACCTCTAAGATAGTGAAAACCAAGAGAGGTTATTGTAGAGGGGTCTAACATGATCCCATAAGCTTAGACAATAAGTTTCTAAGCATAATGGTGTTTGAGTAACAACTCGTTGAAGATTGCAGCCATTTTGCACTTTGGACTCTTAAGGGATTCATTCGGTTGAATGTAACTCAGAGCGATTCAACATGTTTGGGTGTGAAATAGGACCATTCCTAGCGTAAATATACCCACCTAGATGCATTGAAACAATTCGTTTGGTCACATGAGTTGCATAACAAAAGTTGTACCACTTTATAACTTTGCACTACTTGCATTTGACAACTTTTTCCTTGAGCGAAATTTTTTCACCATGAAAAAATGTCTTCGAGATAGCAAAAACTGAGAAAGGTTATTGTAGAGGTACAACATAATCCCATAGGCTCATACAAGAATTTTCTAATCATCACGGTGTTCGAGTAACAACCCATCAAAGATTGTAGTCATTTTGTACTTTAGACTCTTAAAGGATTTTGCCGGTTGAACATAGATTAGAGTGATTCAACGTGTTTGGGTGCGAAAGAGGACCATTACTAGCATAAAAATATTCACCCAAATGTGTTGGAACAATTTTTTTGGTCACACGAGTTACAAAACAGAAGTTGCACCACTTTGTAACTTTGCACTACTTGTATTTGACAACCTTTTCTTCAAGTGAAAAATTGCCACCATGGAAAAAAACCTTTGAGATAGTGAAAACCAAGAGAAGTTATTGTAGAGGGGCCAAATGCGATCCAATAGGATTAGATGAGAAGTTTCTAAGTATCACGATGTTCGAGTAACAACCCATCGAAGATTGCAACCATTTTGCACTTTGGACTCTTAAGGGATTCATTTGGTTGAATGCAACTTGCAGCAATTCGCCGTGTTTGGGTGTGAAAGAAGAACATTCTTGGCATAAACGTAGCCACCCAGATGTGTTGAAACAATTCGTTTGATCACACGAGTTGCAAAATGAAAGTTTCACCACTTTGCAACTTTACATTACTTGCATTCGACAACTTTTTCCTTAAGCAAAATGTCACCACCATAAGAAAACGCCTTCGAGATAGCAAAAATCGAGAGAGGTTATTTTAGAGGGTCCCAAAATAATACCATAGGCTCAAAAAAAAAGTTTCTAAGCATCACGGTTTCTGAGTAACAATCCGTCGAAGATTGCAACATTTTGCATTTTGGACTCTTAAAGGATTCAACTAGTTGAACGTAGCTCAAAGCGATTCGATGTGTTTGGGTGTCAAATAGGACCATTCCTAGTGTAAACATACCCACCTGGATGCATTGAAACAATTTGTTTGGTCACATGTATTTTAGAACAAAAGTTACACCCCTTTGCAACTTTGCACTACTTACATTTAATAACTTTTTCCCTAAGTGAAAAGTCGGGCGGGCACCTATAGCGGCTAAACTGGACACTGAAATCATTTTTTTAACTAAATCTTCACTTTTGGGCACCTATAGCGGCTAAACCGTGAGGAAGATGATGCAAACTAGAGTTTCGTGACATTTTGTCTATAGATTCTAAATATATTTTTTTCAAAATTTTTGGAATCAGATTACACTTCTTTTTCCATCTCCCTCAAAAATTAGTTTTTTTCAGAAAACAACATTTTTAAAAAGTGGCGCTCACCGTATAACGCATAAATTTTTTCCCTAAAGGATAAAATTCTAATGATTTCAAATTTAGATTTGTAGCTCTGATATCTAGTGCTTCCACTTGGTTATATAGTTTTTTATTGAATGTTTTTTCTTTAATCAAGTTTTGAATTCAAACCAATTATAATTCAGACATAGTGCGACTGTATAACGCGTAACTTTTTTTGTATGCATTGAAATTCAATTTTTTTTTCTCTGTTGGACCAAGGACTTCAATATTTGGTGCACTAATATTTTTAATTTTTTTTTAATAATCTACTATTTTTCCACATGTGTAGAACAAGAGCTTGATTTTTAGGGAAAAACCTACATTCACGAGAAATAAAAAATAAATATAATAATAAATTTAAATTTATTTAAAATTATAATTTATGGGAAGCTTATAATAATGAATACATACTTGCAAAAAATAAATTTTAAATGAATTCATTTGATCCCCCAAAAGATAAATCAAAAGTGTTTTTTTATCAGCATTTTGATAGGTGTAAAGGAGACTCTATTATAGGTATGGTTTAAAACTAGCGGGGTTCTATCTAAGGGGGTTTTATTTAAGGTAGTTTGATCAAATAATCTTCAATTTGAATTCTTTAAATGGAACCTTTTAAGGCTTAAATCATTATATTTTCTAAAAATATGTGATTTAAGCAAAAATCAGTTCCTCCCAAAAATTGTAAACCAACTTTGTGGGATCATATGAGAAAATTCCTTTGATATAGGGAAAACCAAGAGAGGTTATTGTATAGGGGCCCAACATGATCCCATAGGCTTAGATGAGAAGTTGATAAGCATCATGGTGTCCAAGTAACAACTCGTCAAAGACTTTAGCCATTTTGCACTTTGGACTCTTAAGGGATTCAACCGATTAAACATAGCTCATAGTGATTCAACGTGTTTGGGTGCGAAAGAGAACCATGCCTAACATAAAATTACCCACCCAGATGAATTGGAATAGTTTTTTTGGTCAGACGAGTTGCAGAATGAAACTTGCACCACTTTGCAACTTTACACTACTTGCATTTGACTACTTTTTCTCCAAGTGAAATGTTGCCACCATAGAAAAATGCCTTTGAGATAGAAAAAAATGAGAGAGGTTATTGTAGAGGGGCCAAATGTGATCCTATAGGCTTAGACGAGAAGTTTCTAAGCATCATGGTGTTTGAGTAACAACCTATCGAAGATTGTAACCATTTTGCTTTTTGAACTCTTAAGGGATTCAATTGGTTGAATGTAGCTTAGAGCAATTCAGTGTGTTTGGGTGAAAAAGATGACCATTCCTAGCATAAACATACCCAATTGGATGTGTTGGAATAGTTTATTTGGTCACATGAATTGCAGAACGAAAGTTGCACCACTTTGCAACTTTGCACTACTTGCATTTGATAACTTTTTCTCTAAGTGAAAAGTCACCACCATAAGAAAACGCCTTTGAGATAGTGAAAAATGAGAGAGGTTATTGTAGAGGGACCAAATGTGATACCATAGACTCAAACAAGAAGTTTCTAAGCATCACGGTGTTTGAGTAACAACTTGTCAAAGATTGCAGCCATTTTGTACTTTGGATTCTTAAGAGATTCAATAGGTTGAATGTAGCTCAGAGAAATTTGACATGTTTGGGTGTGAAAGAGGGCCATGTATAGTGTAAACGTACCCACCCAAATGCATTGAAATAGTTTATTTGGTCACATGAGTTGCAAAACAAAAGTTGCACCACTTTGCAACTTTGCACTACTTGCATTTGACAACTTTTTTCCCAAATAAAATATCGCTACCATGAGAAAACGAGATAGTGAAAACTAAGAGAGGTTATTGTAGAGGGGATCAACATGATCCCATAGGCTTAGACAAGAAGTTTCTAAGGATCACAGTGTTCGAGTAACAACCTGTCGAAGATTCAAGCATTTTGCACTTTGGACTGTTAAGGGATTAAGTCAGTTGAATGTAGCTCAAAGTGATTCAACATGTTTGGGTGCAAAAGAGGACTATGCCTAACATAAAAATACCCACTTAGACAAGTTGGAATATTTTATTTGTTCACATGAGTTGCATAATGAAAGTTGCACCACTTTGCAACTTTGCACTACTTGCATTTGATAACTTTTTTCCCAAGTGAAATGTCACGACCACGGAAAAATTCCTCCAAGATAGTGAAAACCGAGAGATGTTATTGTAGAGGGGCCTAACATAATCCCATAGGCTTAGATGAAAAGTTTCTAAGCATCACGGTGTCCGAGTAACAACCCGTTGAAGATTGTAGCTATTTTGCACTTTGGACTCTTAAGGGATTCAATTAGTTGAACGTAGTTTGGACTGATTCAAGGTGTTTGGGTGTGAAAGAGGACCATGTATAGCATAAAAGTACCCACCCAAATAAGCTGGAATAGTTTGTTTGTTCACATGAGTTGCAGAATGAAAGTTGCACAACTTTACAACTTTGCACTACTTACATTTGACAACTTTTTCCCCAAGTGAAATGTCATTACCATGGGAAAAAACCTTTGAGATAGAAAAAATGAGAGAGATTATTGTAGAGAGGTCCAACATGATCCCATAAGCTTAGATGAGAAGTTTCTAAGCATCATAGTGTCCGAGTAACAACCTATCGAAGATTGCAACCATTTCGCACTTTGGACTCTTAAGGGATTCAACCAGTTGAATGTAGCTTAGAGCGATTCAACGTGTTTGGGTGAAAAAGAGGACCATGTATAACATATATGTACCCACTCAGACCTATTGGAATAGTTCATTTAGTCACATGAATTGTAGAATGAAAGTTGCACCACTTTGTAACTTTACACTACTTGCATTTGACAACTTTTCCCCCAAGCGAAATGTCGCCACCATGGGAAAATATTTCTTGTTTGAAGTTTATTGTTTCAAATTCACTTTTAATGACAATAAATAGACAACCACCATAAAGTATGAAAAATATCTTTAAATTATACACAAAGGAAAAGGAAATACTTAGAGAACAACTATAAAGTATTTAAGTCAAAGGTCTTTTATTTTATGAAAAAAGCATTGAAAAGGAATTTTAATTATTTCATGGGGCTTATTTTCATGATATTCACATGCACGAGTGAAAAGGGATTAATTTTTATCTTTTATTTTTGAGTTTGGATCAGTAATAGTGCATCATTTATGCATTGTGTCAATAAACCATAATGCTGATTTGTGCCTTGGAACACTGTATTATGGAAGTCTGAGTCCAAAAAGGGTTGAGAATCATCATGATATGTTTTTAATAACCCAATACAACCCAAGGTATGTGCTCATGTTGTTCCATCCTTTGTTTGTGCTATTTCCCATGTGACTATGTTTCCAAAGTTGATAAGAGCACCAAATGTCAAGTGACTGTTTGGAGAGATTGGTTGGTTGAAGAATGTTTGGGAGTTGTAAAAGGTGTCAGAGGGTATTAAAACATTGATTCCCCCACTTTTCATGTTTTTCTACCTTTTTTGGTGTGTTTTTCCTTCCTTGGATGCCCACTAGGCTAGGTGTTCAATGGTGGCAAGGTGTACTAAGATGTCTCGTGCATTGCTTTTCAATGAATCCCTTGAAGGGTGACTGAGATTATGTAAAGAGATAGATCATGATCACAGTAACTCTAAAACTCATCCTATATTAGAGTAGATTTTGGAAAGCCAAACATAAAAACTTGAGAGTAAATAAGCTTGACAATGATGGATTCCCTTTTATTGGTTATTTTGGTTTTAGGAGTTCTTTGGTGTGGTTAGGAGTTGTTTGGTGTGTTTAGGAGTTTCCTAAGGTCATCCATGACCATGTGAAATCATGTAATCCACTTTTGTGTGCTTAGAGGGTCGTTGATTTAAAAGTTACAAAAAGTTGCCAAATGGGCAAGAAAAGTTTTCATGCATTTTTAGCAAGTTGTAAAAAACCAGGCAACGGTTACATGCAATCAAGAAAATGGTTCATAACCATTAGAATCAATTGAAAATGTCTGGAAAAGGCATGAATAGGTTGTAATGGTCGAATGGAAGCATGGTTGTAATTTTTTTTCAAATTTGGAATGAATTGAAGAAAGTTTTTTTGGTGATGTTTTTGGCTTGCAACAACTTCAAGATTATTGTATGGACTATACAGTCCATGGATCGATCTAAAATCAATTTTATTTTATATTCTCATGAATCTACAACATTTTTTTTTGGTTTCATCAAATTTCATTTAGTTTTGTTAAAGTTATTGAAATTTTATTGAAAAATGGGTTAAAACCTTAGCTAGGGCAGTAGCAAGTATTAAAAATGTAATATCTTTAATTTTCAAAGTTCAAAAATGTTGAAATCTCACCCAAAATTTTGTTTTACATGCTCTTGAACTTGGAAAAGGTTTGGAGTCTTCAAATGCATGCATGAAAGAGATTTATTTGATAGAAATTTATGATTTGTGAGTGTATCCAACCCTGTAGCAATAGTGAAGGTAAGTTTGAGTGAAATAAGGAGTGGTTTGGGTTCTTTGTAGTTGTAAAGGTGTTGGGAATATGCGGAGAGGTCTTGCAGACTTGTACCTTGGGTTTTTGAGCATTTTTCAAGGGTTAATACAATTCATTTTGTGACTGTCCCAAGAGGACTATTTTTGTAGTCATAAGCAAGGTGTTAGTGTCCAAGCAAGTTGGTGCTTTGAATGAGTCTTGGTAGTGAATACCTAATGGAAACACCTTTTAAATGTTGTATGAAGGCCTCCAAGTCAGTGGTTGAGGGTTTGAAGTAATCTTTATTGATTTAGATTTAGGCCATTAATGTTTCCTTTCATAGTTTGAACAACACAAATCTTGTAAGCCTCATGAATTGTTGCATTGATGAGTCTCCACAAAAAAATTGTTATAACCATTCAAGTCCTATAAACAAGTCTACCATGATCTTCACACTATCTCTAGACTGTGTTGAATCAAGGTCTCCAAGTAGGTTCATTGCTAGGTTTGCTAAAAGTGCATTTACAAGTAGTTATGAATAACATGCAAGAATGATTTGCATTTTGGGTCTATTTTCATGTTGATTGTCCTTCCTCTGCATTAGGAAGGAGTTATACAGTTTATAGAAGAGAAATAAAATATTCCTTTGTACAATATAAGGCATTGTTCTAGATTTTTTCATAAATCCATATGCTTTTCCTTCAAGAAAACTTTAAATGTAAACCGTAAACCATTACAACTAGCTTTAAATGTAATATACACATTTAATTGAGGCATATATTAAGGAATAGACACATTTGCATGTATTAATTTCTCATAATTTTTGTATATCAAAAAATACACTAAGTCAATAATAAATATTACAATAGTGATGGAAGAACATCTTGAAAATCCTCCCATTTCTCAATACTTGTAGCAATACATATAGGGAAATAATCATCCCATTTGCAACCTAGATCATGAAATATATTGTAGAAGAAGAAACAAAAGGTGCTACTGCCCAGTTTGTTTTCTCCAATCCACCTTAGGTGGCTTAGTTATTTTCATTCCAAAATGATTCAAAACATGTACATCCCTTGCTCCCTTGGAAACACATGGGTAGTAGCCTCTCCATGGTTGTGTACTCTCACTGGAATTTGGTCCATAAAAAACCTACAAAAGCCTAACAATTTCATACATAAACTCACATAAAAATCATTAAAAGACTAATAACTTAATAATTTCAAACATACACCTTTTGACCAGATCTATTATCACCTTCATGCATGCTATAAGTAGATCGATTGAAGGTCCTACAATCATGATGTGGCCCATCTTTCCCTACTTTCTCATACCACTGAACACTTGCATGAGCAACCAATGTTCTTTTCTTAAGTTGACAATCTTAAGTATAACCTATAGTCACAAATGAAACAATGATAGTCCTAAATGCATGTGACATCAAACACCAATAGAGAATACCAACTTAAAGGTAGTAAATAGAGAGCAAAATATAATTATCATTTTCCAAATTAATAATAATGCAATTTTGCAAACCCTTCTACAATCAAACTTAAATTCTTGAAAGAAAGTAGTGATAAATAGCATGACTTTATAAATTCAATGTGCATACTTACAAATCAATGTAGGGAACCATCTGAGTCTATTCAACTCTTTATTGTGTCAAGTATTTCCTCGTGGTCAGACTCACACACTTTCCACAAGTTCTTGTTCGCAGGTCTACCCTTATATTTGGTCAAATGAATGCTGGTTGTGATGAAAAGGTTTGAGTAGTGAATGATTTTTTGATGCATGTCGAAGTCCTCAAACAACCAAATTGCAACATTCTTAACTAGGTACCTTCTAAGCCATGTTCCAACAACAACCATTGAACCTATATGATATTCTATGTTTTCTCCATCTATAGCTTCTCAAAACATAAACTTCATATCCTTTGTGCATATATTTGACATGAACATTTTGGAATCTTATTAGGCATCCACTTCAAAATATTGGAATCAATATCAATAAAAAATTTAGGTTTTCTATGCAAAAATCTAGGAGGATTTCTCAAATTTAAATTTGTGTTAGCATTAGGAATGTCAACAACATTGGGGATAGTTCACATACCTTCAATTAGAGGTGCAATTGATGACATACCTTGAGATTGACATGTAAACGATGTTGTACCTCCAACTTGAGATGTCGTTTGTGGAGTTCCTTCAAATAGAGATGGGTTTGGTGATGTACTTTCAAAACACAATGTTGTAAATGGCGTGTCTTCAACTGTAGATGTGATTTTTGATGTACTTGGAAGACCACATGTTGTTGATGGTGTGTCTTCAATTGTAGATGTGCATTGAACTTCACCTATGGTTGATGATGTGCCCCCAACTTCAGGATCCATTTGTGTCCTTCCAAGAAATTTGTTCATTTGTGCCCTTTGGCATGCCAATTGGACATCTCTTAGATTGCACGAGATTTTCTTGCCATATGGGCTGCAATTCCTTTGCTTCATGAGCTTGTATTTTTTATTCTCTTCTCCTTACATTTTTAACTTAGACACGTTCTTACAATGCTAGAGGCTTTGGTCATTTCCTCGGCATGACGGTGACTCCTACATGTTCACAAACACACATAGAACAAAAGTAAGTAATGCATGATATCGTTGATTACATTGCATTTTATGGAACACACCAAAGCATTTTATGAAAGAAGGTATCAGGCTATTTGGAATTATCAAACATGTCTATGATACAACATTTTTCATACATACATCTACCTCCATACCACAAGAAAAGTAAGTAATGCATTTTTTCAAACATATCCATACCATTGATTACATTGCATTTTATGAAACACACAAAGCATTTTATAAAACATATTGATATCACTGATTACATTGCATTGAATATATTTAAAACTCAAAGCATTACTTTACATTGCATATCTAATGTGACTTATTAAACATTGCATATCTTATCAAACATTGCTATCCCCAACCTAGGGTTTATATCAAGCTTCAAAAAACCCATAACTTTTGACGTCTCTAGTGAAAATAGATGAAACTTGGTGCTATTTTTTTGTAGGCCTATATGCATGTGTTGAAAAAATTAGGTTTGCTAAATCATCATTTTGTGTGAGTTATTGAGGACATTCTTTTTCTTTTTGCAACTATATTGTGTAAAACCTAGTACTTTGAGGGATTTGTACAAAAATTGCTTCATGTAAGCATTGATCAATGTTAAGACTTGGGTTTGAGGGTAGTATTTGGAGTGTGGACTTAGGAGCAAAGAAGTGTCAAACCTAGGGTATAATTTGATGCCACCTTTGGAAACTAGAGAATATTGTGCTTATTGTTGTCAAAACCACATTGTGATTGTCAACAAAGCCATGAAGAACATGAATTCAAAGAAGGTTTGTGATGCTATATCTTGGAATTATTCACTATTTATTTCGAAACAAGGTAAATTAGAAAGACATTAAGCATTTTCAATTGCACAAAATTTTCCCTTTTTTATTTCTTAGAAAGGTAAATGGTATGAATGAATGGAAATTTGCATTAACAACTATGTCATGTCACTTGAATTTATCTAAGCACATGATGAAGGTGAAATTTTTATGGCACAAAAAAATTAATGGAAACTTGCATTAACATTGATGAAAGCTCTTAGGTTATCCAAATTAGTTGAATATATATTTTTTCCCACAACCATCACTAATAATGAATTTGAATCTATTATGTCATGTTTTCCATTTTTTTATCTTCAAGCTCCTAAAAATTAAACTTTTACATGCAACATCCATCTAATTTAATGTTGAATTCTATGTGTAACAATGAAGATTAATAAAATCATCAAATGAATGGTCTATAAATTGTAAAAACAAAACAAAAAAACTCAATATAAACATCTACCTAAAATGAAAATAGAGTGAATTTCACTAGCCATGCTAGAAATAGACTACTATAAGCAATGCAAATAGAATTCATAAGAAAATTTGTGTTAAGTTGATGTCATTTATATAAGTTTAAACATGAAGTCATCTAAATTATGTCATGTTTTTTCTTTTCTTTTTTCTTCAAAATCATAAAAATTGAACTTTTTTATGCAATTCCCATCTAATTCAATGTTGAATTCTTGGTCCAATTGTTATGATTAATAAAATCATGAAAGGAATTTAGTTTATATTTTCAAAAACAAACAAATATACTAAATAAAAATATTTCAATATTACCTGTAGACACCTAAATTTGGACACTTAATTTATCCAAATTTATCCCATTTTATCCAGGTATCCATTATTTGCATTAATTAAGTAATATCACTATTATTTAATTAATATCCTTAAGTTCTTCTAATCCCTAAGGTATCTAGTTAAATAATTAAATACCTTCCCCCTTTCATCAAATGAATAAATAAATATGAAATTTATTTAATTCCTCACATGTCACATCCTCCATCATTTTTATCTAATCCTAATCCACCTTCTAATCTCATCATTAGGGATGTGCACATGCGTAATCCTTGATTAGGACGTGTCACATCCTCCAACTTTTTCAAGTTGGCCTCTAATATATCTTAGCCACCTAACCCTCTAATCCTTCATTAACTAGCTTAATAAACCTCTCAAAGAATTTTTAATTTCTTTTAACCTTCCAAAGAATATTAAATTCCTTTTTCTCTTCTCCATGTGATCTTTGACTTGTCACATCAAACCACATGCGATCTCTTCCTAATCTCCCACTTGCCTCTAATATGTCATTAATTTGTCTAATAAGGTACTTGCACAACATTAACCACTTAATTAGGTCAACCTAATCTCCATGACATGTGTCCTAAGTCAACCCTATTAAAGACTTTCTCCTTTTGGAGAGGGCACTCCATTCCCCATGTGAATTTTTAATTCACATTTAATCCCCCAATGCATTCCAAAGAATTTTAAATTTTTTCTCTCATTCCTATGTGGATATTTGAGGAATTTTTAATTCCTCACATGTCCTCTCACCCACATGGAGATAGGGACCTCCTTTATGAAATCTTGTCCAAATCCCAGGGTACTATGTAGTACCTCCATGTCATGTACTCTCCTTCCAACTCATGTACACATCATCCTTTTCAAGCCACTTCACATTCCACATGTCAAGATGTGAGGGCTTATGAGTTCTCAACTCACCACAACCCTACATCTTGGCCTTGTTGGTTTAATCCCAACTATATATTTCTCTAGAGAATTCAAAATTCTTTATAAATACCCCCTCTTTTCTCTCATTTTAAGGGGGAGATTATTATGCTAGCCAAACTCTTGCAAAATTTTCTCTTGAGCCATACTTAGCCAAATTCTTGCACTTGCATCCACTTTTACCCATTTTCCATCCATCTCACAATCCACACTTGCATCTTTTGCCATCAAGGGAGCATACACTACATCAAAGATTGAAGGGCCAACCAAAATGACAACTCAACAAGGTAAAAGGTTGCATTTTGTTTTGTTAAATTAAGTATTTGTCCAATCTTGAGGTGTAGGGTGTTTATAGTTGTTGTTTGCTGCTTGTTTTCTAACAAGTATTTTTTCCCTATCACATTACCAAAATGAATATATTACCTGGGATAATGTAAAATGATGTAAAAACTTCAAAATGTCTTCTTCTACGCTGTCTGACATGCAAATTGGTGGAAAAAAGGTGATGGATCAAGCATTGATTGGTACAACAGGGAGTCAACTCCATAAAAATTGAGTTTCTAAGTCGGATAAAGTATTGGACTAGACAAATGTAGAAGCATGTGGGTCTAAATCATAGAGTCAACCCCTATTTTACCATTTCAAGGTAAAAACACATTTGGCACTCACCAAATTTGGAGAGAGCTAAATATGTTGCTTTGAAATATTTTCCAAATATAAAGAGGAAGGGAGTGAGACTTGAGATAGAGAGAGAGGGGATAAGAGAGAGAGACTAGTCTAGGTAGTATGGTAGGGAGTGAGACCTAAGAGAGAGAGACTTGAGAGGGATAGAGAGTTATCTAGTTAGGGTGGGGGGAAGGACCTGGCAACAAGAGAGGAGCTAGGAGGGATAAGGCTTGAGAGATATAAAAAAACCAAAGGGAGAGATAGAGAGGGAGTGTGGGAGAGGGGGTTGGAGTGAAATAGATCTATCTAGGTAGGGTGGGAGGTACGTGAGATCTGGCAAAGAGGGAGTGTTAGAGAGGGGATTGGAGTGAGACAAATTAGTCTAGGTAGCATGAGAGAGAGTGAGAGCTGAGAGAGAGAGAGAGAGTTACTTAGTTAGGGTGGGGGGAAGACTTGAGAGAGGGAGTGGGAGATAGAGGGATGGGAGACCTAAACCCTCAACCGTAAACCCTTAAAATCAAACCCTAAACCCTCTACCCTCTACCCTCAACCCAATACCCTCTACCCTCAGTCCTAATCCCTCAACCCTATACCATCAACCATTAAACCCAAGTAAAATCTCTACCCTAAACCCTCAACCCTATACCCTCAA
>VDFB02083045.1:0-22105 GCA_007258455.2 Sequoia sempervirens
TTGCATGGGTAACGACTGACCTGGTTTTTACACTACTTGTGATAAATGTTTGTTGTTTATAGAAGTGTGTGGTTGAGTCGTGCTAAAGATTTGGGTCCCAATTAAGGTTTGATGTGGTTCACTTTCACTTCTATTTGCCATGGAAGTGTTTTGGCACCAACCTAATTTGAATTTGTATGTTTGAGTTGCATAGATAACCTTGGAGAAGGTTTCAAGGTTGAGGATGGTATAAGTATGAGTTGAGTTGTTGAAGGTTGTCAAAATAGATGTGAGAAATGTGAATGATATAAAGTGCAGTGTGTTAGAGTGTGAAATTGAGTAATGCAGTGCGAGAAACTTTCATGTGTTAGTCTATTAGATGCAGTGGGTAGAAGGTGGCTACAATTCTTCAATCAGACTGCACGAAGGTGTTGGTGATGATGTGGTGGATTCTCTATTGCATTGAGATTTTTTTTCTCTATGTAACATTCTTTCTCTATCTTCTTTTATATTTTGGTAGTGAGCCTTTTGACATTGAGCCTTTCTTCTTTAGGTAGTGAGCCCTCCAACAATGAGCCCTATTATATTCGGTGTTGATATTACTTATATTGTGAGGTGATCCTCACTCTATTTTTTCCCTTGTTAGGCTTTCCATGTAAATCTAGTGTTCTCTTGTGTATGGTGTTAAGTTGTTTCAATTTTTGTTACTTGATTTTCATGCTAATTCATAATCATAGATTTAAGGGTTTAATGAATGAATACCAATCTGAATGCTAATGAGGGTTTTAAAGTTTTAAGGTGCAAGTAATTCACCCCTCCCTCTTAGTTGTCTTGTGCATTCAACAATATCTACCTCAAGTGGTTAAAATTTCTTCCAAGGAACATTGCTATGATACCAATTGTTGAATGCAAAAGACAATTGAGAGGGGGGTGAATCAATTGTACCTTACAAAATTCAAAACCCTCACAAACATTCATATACACATTAATTCAATTAACTCTTAATTTGTTAGAATAATTTATCGTGAAAGAAGATAATAGAAGCAAAATCAAATCAACACCATACACAAAGAAACAACTGATTTACATGGAAAACCCAAAAAGAGAAAAACCACAGTGAGGATTAGCTCACAATATAAAGTAATATCAACACCTATTACAAAGGGCTCACTACCCAAAAGAAAGAAAGACTCGCTACTAAAGGATCACTTATAGAATAGAAAAGAAGACAAATAAGAATGTTACAACGAGAGATCCATCTCAATGCAATGTTCAAAAAATTCCACCATAGCATCACGAACACCTTCATAGTCTTACTGAAGATTGTAGACACCTTCTACTCACTACATCTGGTAATCTAACACATGAAATGTCACACTACACTTCATAAATTTGCACCTCACAAATCTACAATTCATATCATTCCCATCACATACCTCTATCATATCATCCCTCAACAACTCAACACATATTTATACCATCTTCAACCTTATAAGCATCCTCCAAGGTCAGCTATGCACCTTAACCATGCAAATTCAAATTAGGTCAACACCAAAAATTCTCGCAACAGAAAGCAATGAAGGTGTACCATAACACACCTTAATATAGACCTAAATCCACTTATACACACCACACCATGGTTCCACAAACACTAAAGAAACTCTACAATTAGTGTAAATAGACAAGATCGACTTAACCTGCGTAAACACCATTAAGCAATTAAGTATATGCTTCCAAAAATCCCAAAGATGATTCATACACTACACACCACATTTGAACATGATCTATAATATTCCACAAACACCATGAAATCCAACAAATTCCTTTGTAACAACTTTCACCTAAAGAATGTACACACACAGTACACTCAGATAATTCTTCTATACATTGAAACTCAAGAAATCAACTTCTAAAGCACCAAACGTTGAAAAAAAATCAATTGAAGAAAGATACAAACACTATCAACACCCTTCTAGACCTACAAGACCTAAAACCACTCTGTGAAGAAATGTAGAGCAAAAACATTTCTCTCAAAAACCTCTGCAATACACAGTTCACACAGTAGTGAACACAACTTTCTCTGCACAAGGATCCAACATAACAAATTTTGGATTAAACACCTTTGAACACCTCTAATCAAAATATCCAAACCACACAAATAGATCTTCATCATAGAATAAATGCAAAGCAAAATAAGAACACAACTTTGTATACTAGAACACCTCTACAACACATTGTTTCCTCTTTTATTCAAATTTTCTCAAAAGAACTTGGAAACCAAGCACCAAAGGCATATCTTTAACATCTTCAACACTTCTTCATCACCACCAAGCCAACTGCAAGCTAGCAACACAACCATACATCCACATATAGAAGCTTATCAAAGCAGCACTACAGGTTGACACTGGTAGCTTACTAATGACAACATAATGCAACTAATCAAAGCATCATCAGAGACAACATCAAGTCAATACCAACTTCTTATACTCTTGCAACAATCTCTTGCTCATATAGTTGACACCAATGACAACACCAACTGCACATACTTGCAACACCTTTTTCAAAATCAAGCCCTCCTTTTCTATAAAATCTATTTGGAAAGCTTGGCAATAATTTTTTCAATTTTTGTAATGAAATGATTCCTCTTTGCAACATGATTTCAACTTTGTTTCATCATAATTTGGTGCAATAAACTTGTTAATTATCATAATCAATTGTCAACTATTTGTTTTCATAAAAATGTTTATTATTTATTTAAGAAAGGAGTCCAACAATTTAAAGATATTTGAGATTTTAATGCTTTTGAATGGACTTCATAGTTGAAAATCAAAGAGTAATATGGGTTGAATGTCAAGTACAAAGAATTTTTGATATTTATGCAATCATTAGTTTCTTGATTCATCTATGAAAAATTTTACTCTTAGGGAATGTAATTTTTTAAAGATTCGAAATAACTATCTTCTACTCATTTCAATTACCTCTCATTAAAATAAATTCATCTTCATTCCCTGCCTCATGGGAATTGCATTCCTCATCTCAATTAGAAATGTAAATGCAAATTTAGCACCAAAAGGTAGACCAAAATAAGTGCAAAAATGTGGAAATAAAAAACTGGCACGTACACACAATTGCTAGCTTGGAAAGTTTTATATCATTAACTACTTGGTGGAGATAGACTAAAATACATTATGATTCAACTAGTTAGTTGCCCCTTTTGCTTATGTACTGAAAATATGAGACATATTTTGGGATTGCCTTCTTTAAAAAACAATGGAATGTTGTTTGAAAAAAAATCCCTATTATTTTTCATCATAAATTGAATTGGAAAAAATCTCTTTTTGACTTTGGTTTGCATGATAATGTGATCGATGATTCTATAGACAAATTATTTGAAAACATATTTGAAAGGCCAAGTGCACTACTATGTTTTCTAGCAACTATCTTTAGGACACTAATATTCTAATGCTTTACTCTAACATAGTTTTTCAGGTTGCTTTCTTGCAACTTCAAAATTTATCCAAAAATATGTAAGGGTCATGGTTCAACTTCAAAACAGCTACAATCTAAACCTATAAAAAGTGTTTCAATGTGTATTAACTCCTTGTTTCTTCTTCCATTTGTTTGATCATTATAATCTTTAATAATTTAAATTGTAATTCTCTTTTAACTAGTTATAAGTTTTGTTCTTTGTAATCTTACTTTGTTCGATACTAAAACTGAGCATGATATTGAAGATTGAATTGTCCGGAGAGCTTTGGTTGTATATGGCCTGCATTCCGTATGAATCATTGATAGTTACTTGTGCGACTTTCACACTCCCACCACCGTCATCGTCTAAAATTCGAAAATGATAACCCAAGACAAGTCAGAGTTGGTAGACGCTTTTTGTAAAGGACAATCAGTTCGAAAAAGTAAAAAGTTGTGGGCATTGACTTCCATTTTGTGATTGATATGTTAGGATTGCAGAGCAATCTGGTACGAACGTAAGTTTTCATTGAATTAGCATCACTGCCCAGATGAATTGTTAGGTCTGGAATAAAATACATTCTGCATTATATTTAATTGAATGACATCACTGGCCAAATGGATAGATAGTTAGGTTTGGGAATAAAATATATTCCGCATGCTATTTTTGTCTTTATTTCTCTATTTGAAATCGACTGAAGTTCGTCATGGTTGCATAGAATCTGCTATTACTTCTGAATGTGTTTTGATGAATGGGATTAGGGAATAATTAAGTCATGCAGCCTTTGTTATTTGGTCCCTTATCAAGATAGGTAATTATTATGATAAATTTATAAATTATAAGACTAGTTTGTATTGAAGTTTGATGTGGCTTTTCTTGATGTCGTTCCAAAGATTATATCAAGACGGAGTGCCCTCTTGTCTTTTGTTTTGACCTCCTATCTCATCTTCTATTCATAGTAACCCGCGTGTTTACATTCCTACACACCTAACACCTTATTACAAAAATAAAAGGTGCCAAGTTAGTGGAACTTGAAGAATCAAGGAATAAAAAATCATGCCTTGAAGGTCTACAGAATGTCATGTCAGGATTAGTAGATAAGTCCCATATGAACTTACGCCTTTTTAAGGTATGTTGAAGAAGTCTAAAGGTCATTTATCAAGTTCATATGTAAATGACATGTTGCATTCAATGTAGTTCTTTATGGATACATCTATTTGGATTGCTGGTGAGAAATTACTAGTTGAAAGTTAGATCATATTGGGTTCATACGTCAGCATCATTATGCAGGTGATGCACAATACAATCATAGTAACAAAATTCTAAGAAGTCACATTGAGAAATGAATAGTTGTGTTAAATTTAAGTTGAGGGAACTTGTATATTACTTTCAGATTCATATGTTTTTGAGTAGATTATTAGATCCATGTTTGTCAAAGAGTTGATTTATCATAGTTGCAACTTTAATTTTATAGTGTAACTTTTAGTCTTTGTGAATATTGTGATCATGAATACTAGTGTTAAGGTGATGACCACTTTGGTATTATCTAATTGGTCATGCTTGATTTCTAGTGTATCTATCCAATTGCTCAAAATGTTAGCATTTAAGTAAATTTAGCATGTAGAAAAATATTTTGCAAACATTATTCACTCACTTTTTTCTAGATGATGAAATACATCTAACTAGTAGGAAGAAAAACTATACATTCATTGATGAAGTAGATGTAACAAGAAGAGAGAGAAATTCTAATATTCATAGAACATATCAGGATATTGCCAACAATTTAACTTTCCAAAATCATTGTAGATGATTTATACTAGACAATTTCCTTACGCATTCTAACTAGCCCTATCATATATAATATGTCAACCCTTCAATCTACATACAATAGTGTTAGTTTACGATAATGACACAACAAATAGATGAAAGTTGGGTTTCTAACACCTAAAATGTTTTTAGTGTATATAGCTTAGATTTCATTGATTGGTGATAAATTCATTGAGAATTCATGGTGTAGGGTCATCTTAAAAAATGATGATTAAAGGTTCCATTTTAAATAATAATCAAAGAAAAATCAAAAGTGAAAATAACAATAACACTTAATACCTTCAAATGTCAAGTTAACCATTCATCTTTGCAAAACTGTGGGGAAGGAACTCACACTTTTACCATAATGGTCCATGATTTTCTTCAAAAAGTGACCTTGCACATTGGAAGCCCTAATAGTGATTCTCTTAATTTGTAATCACAAAAATATGTACAATTGTTGATTTTGTTGTAACATTAACTTTCATATGTTGTTTAGTGGAAGCGAAAGAATATTTCTAAAAATAATAGTTAAATAAATCAATGTACATATTTATGGTCAAACTGTTGGCAAGAGACACTACACAAGTCATCTGGTGTTGTCATTGATGGCAACCCTAGTCAGTAATCCCATCTGCACCTCAGTATTTGCTTATACCGGAAGTCAAATTGAAGATATGTGTTAACTGTCAAGCCAAAACAATGGAACGTTGTTTTAAAAAAATCTCTACTATTTTTCATCATAAGTTTCATTCGGAAAAAATCTCTTTTTGACTTTGTTTGCATGATAATGTGATTGATGATTCAATAGACAAATTATTTTAAAAATATTTGAAAGGTCAGGTGTACTATTGTATTTTCAAGCAACTATTTTTAGGACACTAATATTCTGATGCTTTACTCTAACATAAATTTTCAGATTGCTTTCTTAATTTCACAACTTCAAAAATTATAAAAAAATAATAATAATAATCATGGTTCAACTTCAAAACAGCTACAATCTGAATCTATACAAAGTGTTTCAATGCATGTATGTACTCGTTTTTTTTTGTGGCTTCTTCCATTTGTTTGAACATTATAATCTAGTTCTCTTTTAACTGCTTACTCACAACTTTTATTCTTTATAATCTTATTTTGTTCAATACTAAAAATGAGCATGGTAATGATGATGCAATTGTATGGATAGCTTTGGTTGTATATGGCCTGCATGCGGTATGAATCATGATAGTTACTTGTGCGACTTTAACTCCCACCGCCATCGTCTAAAATTCGAAAATGATAGCCCAAGTCCAAGTGAGAGTTAGTAGAGGCTTTTAATTCCCTAACTAATCTAGCTCGAGCATGCTTTCATTGGTTACCCGGCTCAAGGGAAGGTTCCATCCTGCCCTTCGGGTTCATCCGCAAACCCCACCCCCCCCACCCCCCCCCTATAGTTGTTCCATATGGTCGGTGCCGAAGGCTGAACTATAATGGGGGGGTGGGTGCGAAGCACGCAAGGGGCCTTGGGTGGGGGGCAACATCTACTCCCACCCACCCCATGAAAGGGAATGGTTAGTCTAGAAGAAGGAAAGAGATACGGTAAGCCGGATTTAGTTGGACAAGGGGAAGGAGGTGGGTAAGTACGCCCCACTATCTATAGGGGGTCCCTACGGAAGAGGGCCATTAAGCCCAACACCTTGTTGAAGCGGAAGAAAGAAAGATATCCAGCCAGTTCAGGAAGATATACTTGTTGGTGCACCCACCTGGTCGGATTAAGTCCACTGATTAAGAGGGATTGAAGAAATACGTGAGGCGGCCCGGGCAAAGAATATCATCCACTCGTCAGTCGGTTAGTCCAGCTCTGCTTCATCAACTGGTTATTCCCGCAGTAAAGCAGCCCATAGAATTTATAGGGCCATCGGCTCCAAAGGAAGTTAGTCATGTCGAGGTTAGTCCATTAGTCCAGTAGGTTATGGTTTCCATTTTGTGATTGATATGTTAGGATTGCAGAGCAATCTGGTACGAACGTAAGTTTTCATTGAATTAGCATCACTGCCCAGATGAATTGTTAGGTCTGGAATAAAATACATTCTGCATTATATTTAATTGAATGTACATCACTGGCCAAATGGATAGATAGTTAGGTCTGGGAATAAAATATACTCCGCATGCTATTTTTGTCTTTATTTCTCTATTTGAAATCGACTGAAGTTCGTCATGGTTGCATAGAATCTGCTATTACTTACAAATGTGTTTTGATGAATGGGATTCGGGAATAATTAAGTCATCTGTGGCACTGTTCGACTGGTCCCATATCAAGATAGAGTAATTATTATGATAAATTTATAAATTATAAGGCTAGTTTGTCTTGAAGTTTGATGTGGCTTTTCTTGATGTATACGTTTCCAAAGATTATATCAAGGCCCGTTCCCTCTTGCCTTTTGTTTGACCTCTATCTAATCTTCTATTCATAGTATCCACGTATTTTACATTCCTACACACCTAGCCTGCTTATTACAAAAAATAAAAGCTGCCAAAGTTCGTGCAACTTGAAATCCGAGGAATAAAAAAGCATGCCTTGAAGGTTTACAGAATGTCATGTCAGGATTAGTACATAAGTCCCATATGAACTTACGCCTTTTTTTAGGTATGTTAAGAGGTCTAAAGGTCATTTATCAAGTTGATATGTAAATGACATGTTGCATTCAATGTAGTTCTTTATGGATACATGTATTTGGATTGTTGGTGAGAAATTACTAGTTGAAAGTTAGATCATATTGGGTTGATACGTCAGCATCATTATGCAGGTGATGCACAATACAATCATAGTAACAAAATTCTAAGAAGTCGTACTGAGAAATAAATAGTTGTGTTAAATTTAAGTTGAGGGAATTTGTATATTACTTTCAGATTCATATGTTTTTGAGTAGATTATTAGATCCATGTTTGTCAAAGAGTTGATTTATCATAGTTGCAACTTTAATTTTATAGTGGAACTTTTAGTCTTTTGTGAGTATTGTGATCATGAATACTAGTGTTAAGGTGATGACCACTTTGGTATTATCTAATTGGTCATGCTTGATTTCTAGTGTATCTATCCAATTGCTCAAAATGTTAGCATTTAAGTAAATTTAGCATGTAGAAAAATATTTTGCAAACATTATTAACTCAATTTTTTCTAGATGATGAAATACATCTAACTAGTAGGAAGAAAAACTATACATTGATTGATGAAGTAGATGTAACAAGAAGAGAGAGAAATTCCGATATTCATAGAACATATCAGGATATTGCCAACAATTTAACTTTCCAAAATCATTGTAGATGATTTATACTAGACAATTTCCTTACGCATTCTAACTAGCCCTATCATATATAATATGCCAACCCTTCAATCTACATACAATAGTGTTAGTTTACGATAATGACACTCCAAATAGATGAAAGTTGGGTTTCTAACTCCTAAAATGTTTTTAGTGTATATATCTTAGATTTCATTGATTGGTGATAAATTCATTGAGAATTCATGGTGTAGGGTCATCTTAAAAAATGATGATTAAAGGTTCCCTTTTAAATAATAATCAAAGAAAAATCAAAAGAGAAAATAACAATAACATGTAATACCTTCAAATGTCAAGTTAACCATTCATGTTTGCAAAACTATGGGAAAGGAACTCACACTTTTACCATAATTGTCCATGATTTTCTTTAAATAGTGACCCTACACATTGGAAGCCCTAATAGTGATTCTCTTAATTTGTAATTACAAAAAATATGTACAATTGTTGATTTTGTTGTAGCATTAACTTTCATATGTTGTTTAGTGGAAGCGAAAGAATATTTCTAAAAATAATAGTTAAATAAATCAATGTACATATTTATGTCAAATTGTTGGCAAGAGACACTGCACAAGCCATCTGGTGTTGTCATTGATGGCAACCCTAGTTAGTAATCCCATCTGGACCTTAGTATTTGCTTATACTGGAAGTCAAATTGAAGTTATTGGTTAATTGTCAAGCTAAAACAGGGCATCCGACAGAAAAGGCCGGCTAGATGAGTATTGTGTGTTGTGAATCTTCGCGGCATAATTGTTTAAGGTGTTTCATATTCGAGACATGTTTTGGGTCCTTACCATGTTCTGGCCGACATTTTTTTGTTCGCATTGATAATTGTTTATGGATTGGGCCGATAGCTTGTACATGTTTCATATTTTGTTAAAGTTGACATGCAATTGTTCTAATCTCTAGTTGTGGATATATATAATTGATTATTCATATCATTTTGAGTTATGATGGGAGAGTTAGAAGGATGATAGATCAATTGTGTGCAATTTCACTTGAGCATAACAAAGATTGGTGATTCAAATTAAAGCAGACAGAGTTTCAAGAGTAGAATCAAACAAAATGTGAAGAGTGTTCTCAATGTGCTTAACCGGAACTATAATTAGGCATTAACAGAAGCTATTTCATAGTTCGTCCACTTCAATTGTCTATGAATGTGATTGTAAGATAGTGAGTCTTCTTTTGGGCAGTAATCCTTTTGTATTTCAACAGTGAGCTCTAGGCAGTGTGCCTGAATGCATGTGCATTCCATTATAAACACTTATTTTGAGTATACTCATATTGTGGATTAATCCCCACCGTGGTTTTTTCCCTAACAGGGTTTCCATGTAAAAATCCTTGTGTTATGGTGTTGTGGTTGATTTCCTTGTATTCTTGCATCTTTCTTTTGGTTCAATGCTATAAGTGGTTCAATGCTATAACTGGTTTAAAAATCAAGTTAATAAAGTTAAATTTTGTAAAACAATGATTCACCCCCTCTCAATGTTCCTTGATTCCAACAATTGGTATCAGAGCCTAGTTCCTCAGAAGAATTTTAATAGCTTGGGGAAGATCCAGGAAGGTGATTCAATGGATTTTGAAAGTCTTCATCAACAACTTTTGGTGGCACTAGATGATCTTGATTAGTCCAAATCTGAAGTCTAAGAATTGCAAGAAAGCCTCATGAATGCTGAGAAATTCATTCAATCATTGTAAGGTCAAATCAATAAGTCCAAGGAAAAGAGAAAGGATCTTTGTGATCAACTCAAGCAGAAAGAGAGTAAAAGCATGGAAGATGAACACCTAAGTCAAGCCTTGAAGGAAAAGATAGAAGAATATGAAAAGATCACCAGAGATAATGTTGTCCTAAAGCATGAGATGGAATCTATTATGATGATGATAACCAAGGAGATTGAAAAGAAAAATAAGAATGAAGAGAATCTTACTCATTCCTTGAAAGAAAGATTTGATGAATGCAACAAAATTAATGGTGGATTCAATTAGTTGGAGCTTGAATTGCAACAATCGAAATGCAGTGAAGAAGAGATTGAAAGACAAATTGTTATTCTAAGGGATGAACTTGCTACTACAAATGACTACAAGGAGAAGTTCAAGATTAGCTCAGTTAAGCTTGATGAACTAATTCAAAGATGGGAGATTGGAAGTGATAAGAAAGGTCTTGGATATGAGAAAGGACAAAGCTCTAGATCTAGTCAAAGGAAATTTAGGCCAGGAAATTAGACGAGCAAAGCTAGAAGTTATCCAGTAAGACAACCCAATGCTCAAAAGTTCAATGGATACTATTTTTTTTTGTAATAAATTTGGTCATATGGTTGCTCAATGTAGAAGTAGAATAAATCCAAGTGGTCCATCATTCTTCAATCAGTGTTTCAACTGCAATAAGTATGGTCATAAGTCAATTGAATGTAGAAATATGACAAACAACTTTTTCAATAGAAATTTTAGATGTTATGCCTGCAATAGATTTGGCCATATTGCTAACTAGTGCAAATCAAGAGAAAATCAATGGAATAATTGGTTTGGACACAGAAATGTCATGTGCTATAATTGTAACAAATCCGGTCACATTGCAAGATTCTACAGAAACAAGAAGGGTTCGGTAAACAAAGGGAAAAATATGCAAAAGGATGATAAGGGAAAAGGAAAAGTTACTACAGATGAGATTAGGAATAAAATGAAGAAGACATGGGTGAAGAAGAGTGTTTCTGATGCAAGAAATGAATCAGCACCAAAATCTGGTCCTAGAAATTCCTCCAGGAATTAGTTTAAGGCCTCTGGCCTAGGGGGAACTCTCAAGAAAATATTTTACCCCTTGCCAGTAGTTGGTACCAGAATGTGGAAAATTGTAACGATTGCATTAATGATCTACAAATATTTTGGGAACACTTGTGGAGGAAATTTACACAAGATTGAAGGTCCATAGAAGAATTTTCTTTCACAGACTATGAAAACAGGGTATCTAGAAGACCTAAGAAAAAAGAATTTATTGAGATAAAAATTTAGGTGTGTGAATGATAAAAGGTTACTTCTATTCCTCATTCGTCACATTGCATTTCAAGAAGAATAATTTTGGAGAGTTCTGCAAGTATATTTTGATGAGATACAAGTCTAAAGGTGATTTGGCGAACAAACCCTAATCTAACAAAAGGTATTTATTTGCAAAACTTGTGAATTTGAAATTTTTGGAAATGGCCACTCTGTTAGTTGTTGATATTAAGGATAGACCCTGCCCAAAATTCAAATGCCACCCATTCAAATCCATTGAGATAGAACCATTAGGTGCATTTTCTTCCATTTTGTATGGTGTTTTGCACATTGAAGATATTAGGGCATATATTCATGTGAATGTTGAGGAGTTAGGAAACTACCAGTTGTTAAATCTATACACAAGTCACATTGTGGGAGAAGATCTTTGTGTAAGGCCTAAATTTAAGACTTTGGAGGAGTTCACAAAAATTGTTAAGTTTCTCGTGTTCGATGAAAATGAATGGTTCTAGTACATACTAAGTCAAGTGCATGTTGAGTTCTTGTGGTTAAATCAACCCTTCAAGATCACAAGAGAAGCTACAAGCATTGTTACAGGTCTAAATTCATCTAGTGGGTTTCCCACATTGAAATCTATGAAGAACCAAACAATCACTAAGGCAACCAGTTCCACTTTCAACAGAAGAACCATGACAATTAATGACATCATTGAATTGGATGTAAAATTTACTTCTATGTTTATTGGATATAAAATGTATCACTCCAGTCAGGATAACTTTGTATCTGGTACTGCAATATATGTAGCTTATCAAATGATCAAGGAAAATGCAGAATATGACTTATGTGAGTTACTCCAGAGCCAGCTAATTAAAAATCTTGGTAAAATCAAGAAGGACAAGAAGAAGTCATTCAAGTATGGCAATCTGTTGCTATGTTTATTCTTCTACTTCATGAATGAAGTTCTGAGAGTTGGTAAAGTGCAATGGGAAGGTGACAGACCAGTAGTTGTTCAAATCAGAGACATCTTATATGGAATTGATGATAGAAAAGCAAAGAAAATTTCTATAAAGGTGTTGTCATAATAGTGGTTTACAATTCTAAGAGGAACAATTTTAGCTGAAATCACATATTTTTAGAAAATATAATGATTTAAGCCTTAAAAAGTTCCATTTTAAGGATTCCAATTGAAGAGGGTTTGATCAAATCACCTTAGATCAAACCCCCTTGATAGAACCTCGCTAGTTTTAAACCATACCTATAAATGCATCTCCTTTACACCTATCAAAATGATAAAAAATCACTTTTGATTTAGATTTTGGGGGATCAAATGAATTCATTTAAAATTTATTTCAAATTATTATGGTATTCCTATGAACAAGCTATCCAATGAATATAATTTTAATATGTTTTGGTTTTGTTATGTATTTATTTTTAAGTTTATTAAACTAGGTTTTTCATCAAAAATAATTTTTTGTTCTTCACATGTGGAAAATAGAAGATTATCAAAAAAAAATTGAAAATATGGAGTGCACTAGATATTGAAGTCCTTGATCCAACAAAATAAATAAATTAAATTTTGATACATACAAAAAAAGTTAATGCTTATACGGTCTGCATATGGTCTGAATTGTAATTGGTTTGACTTGAAACTTGATTAAGGAAAAAATATTCAATAAAAACTATCTAACCAAGTGGAAGCACTAGATATCAGAGTACAAATCTAAATTTGAAGAATTATAATTTTATCCTTCATGGAAAAAAAGTTGGTTACATACGGTGTGTGTCACTTTTTTAAAAGTATTTGTTTTCTGAAAAATCAATTTTCGTGGGAGATGGAAAAGAAGTGCAATTTGATTCCAAAATTTTGAAAAAATATTTTTAGAATCTACAGAAAAAATTTGATGAGACTAGATAGTTTGCCATCTAAATTCCTCACGGTTTAGCGCTATAGGTGCCCAAATGTGAAGATTTAGTTAAAAATAATAATTTCAATGTCCAAATGGCCAAAAATTGTAAACCACTATTATGGGATCACCGAGGGTTACTTCAAAAGCTTTTAGATTGAAATGAAATCTAGGGAAAGGATTCCTAAATCTATTGTGGAGAACTATAAGGACACTATTTGCTTCATGGTTGACATTGATTAGTATTTGATGGAAGCAATAGAACCTAGAATAGTTTGGATAATGCCTAAGGGATGTGAGGTTGAAGAACACATTTTAGAGTTGTATGCCCAACACTTGTTGAGTAAACCTCAAGATCTGATAGAAGAAAGGTTTGGTACCTTTGAAGAGAAGAATATGCAAGTGCATGCACAACTAAATAAGCCTATGATAGTCTGGAAGGTGAGAAAGGAAGTTTAATTTTTTGAAGAATGCATCGGCATATTAGTTGAAGCAATGATGGAAACTAGGAAGAAAAGAGAAAAAGATGAAGAAGGTGATCCTACTAGAACTAAGTCAGCTAGTTTGGAAACATCCTCTAGATCTAGATCTATAAGGAGCTATGCACCCTCATCTGATCCTACAAATAAATCAAGCCCAATAAAAGCTCAAGTCAAGAAATGTGGAAGAGAAGGAAAGAGGAAGAAGGATAAAAGTACAAGAGTCTATGGTGTTGTTGAAGATGATGAAGAAACTGAATCAGATGAAGAAGTAAGAGAAATCAAGCATAAAAGTACAAAATCATCAAAAGTCTCTAAGTAAAAGCCCTCCCATGAATAAAAATCCAAGAAAAAGGTGAAAACTGATAGATCAAGTATGACTATAAATGAAGTTGAAAAAGGTTTAATTGAGGATGGTAATCTCAAACCACTTTTTGAATAGTATGACACTTTTGATAGTGTCAGTCAGAGAACTCTTGAAGAAGCCACAATAAAATATTTGAATATTTTCAATATGATTCTCATAGAAATAATGTCAAAGTTACCTAAAGGGTTATACGAAGACTTAGAAATGAGGAGAGTAAATGCAAGAGTTGAAGATGAACAACTAAGAGAACACATGCTTGCCAATCTATGTCTAGTAATGTCAAAAGAAGAAATGAAGAAAATCCTCAATGATGCTAAAAAGGATTTTAAGAGAAAATCAAGGGTGAATAATCTTATGATCAGGCAGACTGAGGAAGTAGCAAAAGACACTGAGAAAATTCTTAAGGAAATTCTATTGAAGAATAGATATAATGTTCTCTTTGAGGAAACTCATGATGAAGATGTTACATATGGTCTGGAAGTTCAAGATGTTCAGGATAATATTGAAGAAGTGAAAGAAGACACAATTGAGGACACTCATAATCCTCTAGATATGCAAGATACTAAAATTCCCATGGAGATTGAAGCTCCTAGAGATATGTCAATTGAAGAAATAGAGTTTCCCAAAGCCAATCAAGAATTTGTGATTGAAGAAAAGAAGGTTGAGGCAAAGGAGGTCACTATGGAGGCAAGAGAGACTACAAACGAAGTAAATAAGTTTTTAGAAGAACAACAAGAGGTGTTTGACCCTAAATTGGCTGAAGGTTCTATCAACTTGGCCACTCTATCTCCTATTTAGAAGCTAAAGGTAGCATCATTTGCTCAGGTCAAGGCAAGGGAGGAGATATTGAAATCTCACATTGAGGACAGTGAACTACTAGTCTTTCATCTAGTATCTTGGAGAAGATCATGCCCACACATGTCAAGGACTCATCTGATTCTCCCTCTGTTTAGTTGAAGAAACTTATCAACTTTGTAAGTACTCACTTTGAGCTTCTTGAAAAGTCAGCTGAGGATAAGGTCCAGAAAGAAGTAGATTGAAGTGTATGATTGCTAATGATAAATCCTTACTAGCTACTTGTGAAAAGAAAATTCAAGGTACATTATCTGAGGGTGGAATTATCTACAATTCATGCTTATCCTTGTCAAAATTCACTAAGGTCACTGAGAAGAAAATTAAGGAATATGAGAAATAGTTAGCAGATATTTCTCAAACCTTTGATCCTCTAACCATTTTTGTGGGTAAGAAAGAAGGTCAATTCATATCCCTGCTTGAAAAAATTAAAATTTTGAAACATAAAAAAGATAGAATTGTTGAAAAGGTATGTGAGCTCAGAGGACTAATTCTTAAAATGGAGAAAATGCTTAGTGCATTGAAGGAAGCACATGATGCCATGGTTGTCAGTGATTTGGAAAATCTTGAGTCAACAAAGATGCAATCCTACCTATTCTATGGTCACATGACTATTTTGGAGAGTCTCAAAAAGGGTTAGGACACTAGTTGAAGCTTATTGAAGAACAATTTTGCAGACATATTCAAGTCCATGTAAGTTAGAAAATCATATTTTGTACATATACAGTTTGTTCATAGAAGTTTTGTATGATTTTTGGTATGCAGATTCTTGTCTTTTCCATTGATGTCAAAGGGAGAGTGTTAGACAGTGACAAATGTCATATTCATCTCAGGGGGAGTTGTGATTAATTTTTTTAAAAAGTTTTTAGGATTGCAATGTATTCATGTTGGTGCTAATCCTAACACTTAGTCATTTTTCACTAAGTGTTGCCATCAATGCCAAAGGGGGAGATTTTTAGGAAGAGACATTGTACAAGTCATTTTGTGTTGTCATTGATGGAAACCCTAGTTAGTAATCCCATCCAGACCTCAGTATTTTCTTATACCATAAGCCAGATTGAAAATATGTGTTAACTATCAAGCTAAAACAAGGCATCTGACAGAAAATGCCGACTAGAGACATGAGTATAGCGTGTTGCGGATCTTCGCGACATAATTGTTTAAGGTGTTTCATGTTTGATACATGTTGTTTTGGGTCATTACTATGTTTTGGCAGACATTGTTTTGTTCGCATTGATAATTGTTTATGGATTGGGCTAACAGTTTGTACATGTTTCATATTTTCTTGCCAACATGTTGTTCTAATCTCTAGTTGCAAGTATATATAATCAATTATTCATATCTTTTTGAGATATGATGTGAGAGTTAGAAGGATGATAGATCGATTGTGCACAATTTTATTTGAGTAGAACAAAGATTGGTGATTCGAATTAAAGCGGATAGAGTTTCAAGAGTAGAATCAAACATAATGTGAAGAATGTTGTCAATGCACTTAACCGGAGCTATAATCATGCATTATCAGATGTCATCTCATAGTTCATCCACTCTAGTTGTATATGAATGTGACTATAAGATAGTCAATTTTCTTTTGAGTAGTAAGCCTTTTTTATTTGAGCAGTGAGCTCTAGGCAGTGTGCTTGAATGCATGTGCATTCCATTGTAAACACTTATTTTGAGTATACTCATATTATGGATTAACTTCCACAATGGTTTTTCCCCTAACAAGGTTTCCACGTAAAAATCCTTTTGTTATGCTGTTGTGGTTGATTTCCTTGTGTTCTTTCATCTTTCTTTTGGTTCAATGATATAAGTGGTTTAAAGATCGAGTTAATAAAGTTAAATTTTGTAGAATACTAATTCACTCCCCCTTCTCAGTGTTCCTTGATTCCAACAGAAACACCCCAAACCCACTTTTGATTTTGTAACATTATTTCATCATGAATTTAAACTTAAAAAATAGTTATTTAATAGATTTAGCTAATCAAAATTGGCCTAACTATACTCTATCAGTGGACCTCCCATCACTACCCCACCGATTGCCCAATAAGGGTAGTCCATATCCTTACAATGGCGTAACATCTTTCCATCGAGATAAATTTCAAATTAGTTCCCCCAATGGGCCGATAGAAAAAAATCAATACTATCACATCGTCACACCTTGGGTGCATCAATGGAATGAATGATGAAGGTTCCTCGATAGCCTGATGTAACCACAAAGTATCAAGATATAACACTTATCAGTGAAGTTGGGATGTATCAGGGCAGTGTGTTAGATGTCTTGTCGATAGACCAAAAGAGAAACTCTTGTCGGTGGAGAAGGTGGTCATCGATGGAAAATGAATCAAAGTTCCAATGATATAGGGATTAATGATTACTATTTGTAGATGTGATGTCCAAAGAGCGTTGTCAAGATATTTAACATAAATGCTCTACTTGATGACAAGACTAGAACAAGTGGTGTATTATTGAGCTAGAACTGAAGTGAATTACACCATGAATTGATCATACAATTGCAAAAACTAGAAAAGCTACGTTGAGGGTAGAGGTAGAAGGGATAGAGCTCAGAGTCTTTAAGCAGTAAAACCAAGGGAAGTGAAAATTCACATAAGTACTCCACTCTTAGCTAGAAAAAATCCATTTTTCATAATTTGCAATGGAAGAAAATGTAGAAAAACCTAAGGCAAAGAAACAAAAAAATGAAAAGAGGAATCTGAACCAAGACTTGATAGACCAGTGTTTCGGGTCAGAGCCACAACCTGTTAGAAGTGTTAAAACAAGTAAATTGTTAGACAAACACAGGGCTCTTGGGGATGTGTGGATTCCACACTGGGGTTATGAGCTTTTAATGTATCATTACAGAAAGCAATCTAGGTTTCAACCATTATGTAACCCATGGAGATTAAATTTAGGAATACTTGCGCCAAACATGTTTTTCAACGTAGAATTAATGAAAGCCCTGGGAATTCGATATAATTCCAAGAGAAGAACTATTCAATCACCTAATGGGGCCAATATGCTTGTTATCTCTCAAGTCCTAATCTCTAATGTATTTCATCGAGAATGTCCCATGATCTTTCCATTCACCATTAGAGATATTTTAATAGAATATTGTTGCATGGATACTAGTTACAAGAGATGGAAGCTACTATTGTACAAACACAAAAATGAGCAAGGTCAACTCAGGAAATTTACAAGCAATGAAAACCTTCCATTTCATATAGATTTGTTTGAAGAGTATTTCCAATATACCTACTACTCAGCTAGTCAAGTCTTGGGAATTGAGGTGCCACCACTTATGTCTATTGTGCTGATGGTTGTAGTAGTTGATATACAAAGCAAAGATGCTAGGTCATTTGATTATGCAAAATATATGGTGAATGCACTAAGTCAAGCGCTTGAAAGGATAAAAAATAGTAGTGATTGCATAGATTTCAAACATTATTCATTGTTGATGCATTTTTTTTTGTATGAAGGTCATGCTAGAAATGTGTGGGGTACAAAATTAAGAATCAAAGATACAAATGGAGATGGAAACTTTAAACCTGTGCAGATGTGGACTGCACTATGGGATAGTTGATGTGATAGGTCACATTACTTATATTTTCAAGAATATTTTTTCAAACCACTAATGAAATTGTTAGGTTACTTGTATGATGACAATTTAGCCCCTAAGGTACATAGATTTTTGAGACCAAAGGAGAATAAGGTCCAAAGGGAAAGTGAATCACAATTGGGGAGATTGGTATGCCTTCTTTGATTGCATAGTAATAACTTGGGTTTATGGAGTTGAAGGGGTTCCATATTTTTTACCCCGAGTGGTTACATCGAGCTATTAGGGAACCAAGTAATCATTTGTTTCCCTGATGCACCTAAGCTGTGACAATGTGATAATCTATGTTGTTTTCTATCGGTCCATCGGGGGAACTACTTTGAAAGTTAGCCCGATAGAAAGATGTTATGCCAATGTAAGGATATGGACTACCCTTATCAAGCTATTGATGGGGTAGTGATGGGAAATCCATCAATAGAGTATAGTTAGGCCGATAGTGTCAAAAGGACTTTGATGGATTTTATGGGTGTAATTGCTTGGGTATGCTAGCTACAAAATAGATTGTTTACACAAACCTTTGAAAATTTTTTAGATCATGAAATTGATTCTAGTTAAATTTTGTAGGAGCTAGATGATAAATAGATAAAGGCTGATGGAAACATGTGGAATTTTTTAGTCCTAACAATGGCTCTGTCTAGGGATGTATGATTGTGAAATCATTGCAAGAATCCATAAAATATTTGAGGAGTAGACCATGGATGAAGATGGAATATGATGAGAACCTAAAAACTATTGTCCATGGAAATTTGGAAGCTTCAAAAGGTATTTAAGGTATTGTACATGCATTGGCAATTCCTGACCTTCACCTAGACTACTGTGCATGTAAAAATATTACTTTAAGAGGTTTTCCAAAAATTGTCCATTCATTGGAAATCCTTAATCCTCTGTCATTCTTCAAGAATAGAAGTTATTTACAAATTTCCCATGTACTATCAATTCTTGTTCTTTACTTGATAGTTTCTAGAGATAATATGAATCCTTACCTCCCTTTCCGACAATAACAAAGGGTCCTAACCATAAGACCTCAAACTTCTCGTGCTTCCCTTTATCTTGACTCCCGACATTCCACATGAGAACCATGTCACCTACTTCAAACTTCATGTTTTTAGCCTTTTTATCATACAAGTATTTTATTTGCAATTGTTTCTTCACATTATTTTGTTGTGCTTGATTTCTAATTTCATCAAATTCTACCAACTCTTCCATTCTCTCCTCCATAGGTTTAGGGATGTATATTTCCTCTTGCAAGATGAACCTACTCACTGGTAGTAGATTATGTAAAGGGATCCTAGCCTAAGCCCCGTATAAAATTTTAGAGGGATACTTTCTAGTAGCCCTCTTCACAATAATCATGTCTACCCATAAGGCTAATTTCAATTTGGAATCCCAAGCCTTCTTTTTATTATTCAACATCCTCTTTATGATCTTCAAAATACATTTTTTACTTGATTTAGCTTTCCCATTCGCCTGTGGATGATAAGGAAAAAAATATGAGATAAGGATTCCATAAGATTGACAAAACTCCTTGAACTCATCAAATCTAAAACACACATTTTGTTAATAGTTACAATCCTTGTTGGGACCCCAAATCTTGTGATGATGTTCTCCAATAATAAATTGATCACAACCTTACTGGTTTCTTACTTGGCGGGTATGGCTTCCACCCATTTAGTGAAGTAATATGTGGCCACCAACATCCATATGTGTCCTCCACTAGATTTTTTTGTAATTTCCCCTATGAAATCAATTCCCCATTGATGGAATGGGGCTTCAACCTACATAGGTCTTAGAGGCATTTTTGCTTGATACTTTAGCTTTCCTAAAAAAAATTGGCATGCCTCACACTTTCTAGTATAGTCATGTGCATCGTTGAAAACCTTAGGCCAATAGTATCCTACCCTTAATATCTTATAAGAACTAGTTTTTGTTGAGAAATTTCCCCCACATACTCCTTCATGCATCTCCTTCAAGACATGTCTTGATTGATGTTCATCTAAGCATAGAAATAGGACACCATCCCTATTCTTCCAATAGAGGTCTCCATCCATGAATACATATTTTGAGGCCTACAACTTGAGTGTCCTTTTTCTATTGTCATCAAACACTTTGGGAAATTTCAAATGATTGAGGTAATACACAAAATCAGTGTACCTTGAAGTTTTTTCTATACTAGTGACCATACCTTCTTCGTCATTGTCATTACATACCTAGGTAGCTTCCAAATTAATTTCAGCCATCAATTTGGCTAGTCCTTGACCCCTTACAAGCTTGGTGATCTGAAACTCAATATCAAACTCCTAGATCCTATTTATCCATTTGCACCTATATCCTATTGTCTCACTTTGTATGAGCACATCCTTCACTACAGTGTTAGGCACATAAGCTATTACTTTTCACCCTGCTAGATATGATCTAAATGCCTTGGAAACTCTTACCAGTGCATAGGCTTGTTTTTCAATAGTATCATAATTTAATTTTGCATTTTGGAGGGACTTTCTAAAGAAAGAAACTAGTTGTTCATACTCTTCATCATTCTTTTGAAGATTACTGCAACAACTATGTGATAAGATGCAAATGAGAAGATCTAGAAAGGTTTGTTGAAATTTGGAGATTTCAATACAAGAGCTTCTTTATGGATATGAGTTCACATCTATAGCCTTAGCAATCCAATCAATTTTTTCACCTTTCTTCAAAATATTTGATAATGGTTTTACTATTTCAGCAAAATTTGATATGAATCTTCTCACAAAATTGATTTGTCTGAAAAAGGATTGAATAGCCTTAACTTTCTTGGGGATAGGTATCTTATCAATGGTCTCCACTCTTTCAGGATCAATCCTTACTCCCTCCTTAGAGAATATATTCCCTATTAACTTTCCTTCTATTATTGCAAACTTACACTTTTTAGGATTAAGTGGGATGCCATACTCCAATGCTTTCAGAAATATTTTCTCAAGGTGAGCAACATGATCCTTTGCCTTTTTGGAGTATGTAACTAAATCATCTTGGTAGAATACCATTATTACATTGCTAAGGTCAGCAAAAGAAACATCCATCTCTCTTTGGAATGTTGCACCAACATTTGTGAGTTTGAATGGCATCCTAACATAAACATATGTTCCCCATGGTGTAGTGAAAGTTGTCTTGTATTATTTAGATTCTTTGACTTTCACTTGATTATAGCCTAAAAATCCATCCATCATGAATAGTAACTCACATCCTATTACCCTTTCTAGCATAGCCTCCATGTTTGGAAGCGAATAATTATGTTTGAGAGAAGATACATTCAAGTTCCAAAAGTCTACACAAAGCCTTATATCTCCATTTTTCTTTCTAA
>VDFB02083046.1:0-42639 GCA_007258455.2 Sequoia sempervirens
CAGTGAATGTACTAAGATTACACAAAATTGTAATAGTAACAAAATATTTAATATTGTATTGGAGTGTTCCTATATCATTAGAAGCCAAGAAGTTCATAACCAGCCTTCCTCGATTTAATAAAATAATCCTCATGAATTTGAGCCTCAAAAGAAATTTGCTTAACACTATATGAAGTTTGGTAGTTCATTCGATGTTGGTAGTAGTGAATGAGTAGCTTATGGCACATGGTAGTACTAAACTTCTAAATTTTATTTTTGGATTTCATTAAGCATTCTAATAATTTTTTGTTTAGTTTTGTTTGGATTTTATTTTTGAAACGTTTTAGATATATGGTTCAGTTGCTATATAACATAATAGCATACATAAATTTATCTTTTTTAAAAGTCACACTTAGTTGGACTTTTTATGCATTTTGAAATTTGATAAAAAAAATTGTTCTAGTTTTTTCTAGAGGTTAGGGGAGTTCAATATATTATTCAATAAAGAGCCATGTAATGCTTTTGATTTTTGGATGTTCAAGACATTTGAAATAACATACCAATGCTTCAAAATAATTCAAGATGAAATTCTATCAACTTCCATTAACTTCCATAATACATGCTTAATACCCATTAAGAAAATAAGATTTTAACCATCCTAATCCCTAGGACATCACATTCCTTTCTTTCAAATGGAATCCATGAGATAAACTTCTCATACATGCTATCCTTCCAAATAGATCCCTGCTCTCTTTAGAATCATGACACAAGAATGTCATATACAAATATAATCAACTCTGACATAATTGATGTCACATGTAAACCATGACATAGAAGATTTTGCAAATCAATCGTGGCATAGAAGATGTCATAAATCAACTATGGCACGAAAGATAACACATATCAACATAAATCAGCCATGGTACAAAAGTTGTCACATATCAACATAAATCAACCATGACACAAAATGTCATATATTAACAGAAAGCAAGCATGACACAAAGGATGTCACAATTCAACAAATTTAGCTCCCTAAAAAGTAAAAACAACACTGGAAGCTAAATTGAATCTACATGAACATAAAAGCCTAATAAAACATTATAAAATATAATTTTTTGACCTCAAACCATTCATATAATCATACAACCACTTAGGTATCATACATAATCTAGAAACCTATGGGAGGTAAGACTTTAGTTCACTTTCAAGGCACTAGAATGTCATACTATAGTCTGAAGATTTTAAATCCTGCATTCTAATTGAATTACATAAATTTAATCAATCATAATACAAATTATATCATATGAATAAATAGAATAATTAATAAGATTTAATTCTTATATCATTAGCACAAATAAACAATCACTAAATCATTAATATCTCATGATTTACAATCTAGGTATGACAGATTTTTCTTGAAGATTTAAGAGATGTCTTTTCAAGTCTCATGTAAGTTTAAAAAAAAAACTAGCTTATAAAATTAAAGTTATAATAGATGTAACAAACTGATTTTTCTTATATCAATTGAACCAACTTTTATAATAATAAAAAAAATAATCGACATGTTTTATACGTAAACAATAAATAGATACAAATGTAGATCTTAATGGAAATGTTTATCCAAAAAAATTTAAACCACATATGCCAAAATAGGAAATGCTCGAGAATTTTCTTCTTGCACAAGCAACACCTATTTCACAAACCTATGTTCATTATTAATCTAGAATAAAAAAAAATTTAAGTATTTCATAAAATGGATCCCACCTCAACCTTGTAACAATTTGAAAAATAAATAGAAATGAATCAAAACAATTTGCTAACTATGAAAATTCTTCAATTCTTCCAAAAAAAAGCACTTCAAACTTGTTTCTTTTATTCTCTTAATTGCTTAATCAAAAATAATAATGAATAAAAAAATAACAAAAAAATTATAAATCTTTTTTTTCCTTCTCAAAAGTTAAAAAAATAAAATAAAATATTATTTTATATTCTTAACAAAAAATAATAATATTCTCAAACAATTTTTTTAAATCAATATTAATTTTTATTTTCATTTTCAATTTCCATAATAAAAGAATTTGTTTTTGAACTAAAATTATCAAATTATCTTTTCTAATTCATCAATAAAATGAATATAATATAAATCAAATAATTGAACTCATTTTATTCTCAACAAAATTAATTACCACAATAAATAAATAAATAATGTAATATAATACACTTCCACATACTTAAAAGCATTGTTAGAAAAAATATAATCATATATAACCACCTTTAATCAATTAACAATAGTAAGAAGTCACATTATGCATTTATATGTTAAAACGACACTACGCATCTAACATAAGTCAATAGAGCACTTCCAATTTTATCATAAAATTGGAACATCATGGATCCATAAAAAGATTGGGAATGGGGGATGTTTCAATGTATTATTTTTAAAGAATATAATTTATATCCTGCAAGTTTTAGAATAATTAGTTATATTCAACATTACATATTAGTATGTCTATTTTGATGCTACATTTTCACTCTTTTGGGCATTGTTCCTTTGTAGATGAAACTTGCAACTTTTGAACATTTTGTTGTAATGTTTTTTATAATATATATGCAAATGATAATTAATGCACTGAAATTTTATTAATGGTAAGGTAATGTATATGGTGAATGTCTTATCAATGTTACAAGTTTCTATAATTTTCTATATTTTAAAAATTTCCCTACTTTGTAATAGTCGTCCCCTGTCATCACTTGTCCCCTAAAAAATAGCATCCCAAAAAGAGAGTCCCAAGAGCACATCCGTCCATCCCCTAAAAATGGCCTCCCAAAAAATCCATCTCAAAATCACAAATCCCTTTTCCCTGCCATCCCCATCCCATAAACCTGATGTAACATAGCTCATACCCCATATCAATTTGATAAGTTAGTTAAAGAGGTTGATGAACAACTACATAAAGGAGGATAACTTTTGCAAACCTCCTCAATCTCCTCCTTGAAGTCAATCAAAATCATAGATTGAAGTAACATATATTAAATAAATAAAGTAGAAAAATGTTGAAGTTGAGCAACAGAAGGAAGTGCTTCAAGCAGAAGCATCTTAGCAATTAAAAATTCCTTTGGATCAACAACAATAGTAACAAGAAGAAAAACAATTCAAATTAGATACACTAGTGTAGAATGTACCTACAAGGAAAACATGGTTAAAAATAGATTTTTCAAAAAGAGAAAATGTTGTTGCAAAACCTTTAGACCTAGATTCTATCACAACCATGGTAGATAAAGAAATACCAAGGAAGAAATCAAGAGTCTTGTCTGCCTCAAGGATGAGAGTGAATCAAGAGAAAGGGTTGGTGGGAAAAGATAACAGAGAATTGACTCCACAAGATTACCAAATAACTCATCAATACTGATAAGAAAATAAGAGAATAAGAGTTGGTTTCTTTAAATATAGTTGTCGAGACGTTGAATTTCAAGGTTGAAAAAGATTAAAAAACTAATAAGGAGTGAAAGCACAATTGCAACAAATGAAGGACTCCATCAAAGTTTCGATTATTCTAGTAGATCAGAAATAAGGTGCATCAACTAATACCCCTATTTTGATTTCCAAAACAAAATTAGACTCATTGCAAGAAATGAAGCTCAAGGCTCAGGTTGTAGATAAATGGATAGATAAATTTTTGGATCAAGAAAATCACAAATCCCTGTTCCCTGACATCCCCATCCCATAAACCTGATGTACATAGCTCATACCCCATTTCAATTTGAAGTTAAGTTTGTTTATAATCCATAATTTTGATACTTCTTTATATAGGTATTGTCTAAACGGAACCCAGGAGGCCTCAGCTCTTTCATTTGTTTGTTGTTGTTCTTTGCAGTTCAGTTGTTGTTGTCCCTCTCTTTTGATTGTATTGTTACTTTGTTGTATCCAACCAGCTTGGATCTGTTTTACCTTGCCTTATGACAACCTTATAAAGGGTCGGGACCCCAGTTACCTTTTTTGGTTTTGAGTGCAGCGGCGAACCATGGATTCTGGGACCTCACCGGTGACGAAATTCGCCTCCATACCTGGCGAGTCACAGAGGCTAAAGCAGCGGATCGCGGCGGCGATCCCGGATGCGTCCAGTCCGGACGTAGCCGCATCCGAGGATCCCAGAAAGCCACGGGCTGGTAAAAGTGCGATAAGGCAAAAACATAAAGTTAAAAGTTTAAGTTAGTTTTTTTTTTGTTCTATATGTTCTCTCCAACCCTAAAAGCAACCTCATTTCACTCTTTTGGAAAAATAGAAGGAGAAGAGAGAGTTGTGAAAAAAAATAGGAGGAGAAGAGAGGGCAACCAGCAAATTGTTTAAAACAAATACAAGGTCATATATCATTTGGGAAGCTTCATACTGCAAAGGAGGTGCATTGAAAGCTCATTACCCGGTGATTGGGAGGAGTTTGCATTGCCATTCAAGCCAAATCTAAGAGGTACAGTTTGATTTTAATTGATTTTTTTGTTTTTTAACAAATAATTCGTTGTAATTTGTAAAATCACTGTTTTTTTGAGTTTGCATATTTTTTTTTACAAACCCTACTTGCAACTTAAATAATTTTAGAAACCCTACTTTTGCAGCCACATTCATTTGCAAATCAAACCATATTATTATTTTCACAATGTCTCAAACCCCAGTCAGAAAAGACCCTGCTTGGAAACATGCTGAAATCTTTCCTGGAATGAAAAGAGGAGATGCCAAATGTTTCTACTGCAAAAAAATATATCATGGAGGCATAAATAGACTAAAATACCATCTTGCACACATACCCACTCATGATGCAGTGGATTTCCCTAGAGCACCTCTTGAGGTTGTACGTGAAGTGCAAGTGCAATTAGAAACTTTTAAGGAAATGCAAAAAGAAATGAAAAATTTCATGAGGAGTTGGCAAGTGTTGGAGTTGGACAAGGACTTGGTGCTATTGGAGATGCTTCTTCCATGCCTCCATACCATCCTAGTGCTTGTGCTTGTGCTAGTGCTTCTGCTTCTGCATCAGCTATGCCTATGCATACTCCTAGTGCTGGTGGCGCTACTACTACTAGTGGTAGTGGCAGTATTAGCATTGGCCCTAGAGTTCGTAAATCTAGGGTGGACTCATATTTTGTACCACACACTACTCCTGGTTCCCAACCATCGCTTGAGAGCATGGGTTGGAATAAGGACGCACATGATGCAGCAAAAAAGACAATTGCAGACTTTTGGTACTACTGCACCATTCCCTTCCATGTAGCCAATTAAAATTTTTTCGTTTAATTGTTTAAAAAATTATATTTAAATTTTTAGAATCACAGATGTATCTCATTATCCAATTCAAAATTTAAAGAGTTAAAAAACATAAAACTTTCATTTTACAATACTTATGTAACTTATTAATTTATTTTATGACATGTTTTAGGTCTCCTTTTTGGCAAAACATGGTTGATGCAATAACCATATGTGGGGCGGGGTTCAAAGCCCCCAGCGAAGATGAATTAAAGGGCCCACTTTTGACTCAAAAGGTGGCGGATGTGAAAACACAATTAGAGGAGCAACGCAAGCAGTGGAGCATGATTGGTTGCACCATCATGACTGATGGTTGGACTGATAGGAGAAATAGGACGTTGCTTAATTTCCTAGTTTCCTCCGGAGGTAATTGTACTTCCTTCAATGCATTGGAATTTGAATTTGATTTAATTGATTAATATTTAATAATTTGTAATATATGGTTGATTTATGTTTTTTAATTTATTGAATAATTGGTTTCACTTATTTTTTCAGGTGACACCGTCTTCATGAAGTCCATTGATGGTTCTGCCCAATTCAAAAATGCCACATACCTGTGTGAGGCGATAGAGGAGGTGATAGTTGATGTGGGGGAAGAGAATGTAGTGCAAGTGGTGACAGATAATGCAGCAAATTATGTTGCTGCTAGTAGATTATTGATGGAGAGGCACCCTACTATATTTTGGACTCCATGTGTCACCCATTGCATTGACCTCCTAATGGAGGATCTTAGCAAGCTCCCATGGATCCAAAACATGTGTGGATGCGGCAAAACATATACAAATTTGTATACAATCACACATAGATGCCCAACCTTATGAGAGGGAGGCAATACTGCAGGGTTGAGGGGAGTTGTCTCGTCACGGCATCACTGGAGTTTTTTGCAACAAATTTATCCGCGATGTTAATCCTTGATTAGGTCAGGGGCAGCTTCAAAACATGTTTACTAGTGAGGTGGTCTTCCCTCATCCTTTCTAAACCTTTGCAGAGTTGTTGTGGCTGATTACATTTTTTATGAGCAAGGGTTTTTGGACCTAATGGGGCCGAGATTGTGAAGGTAAAATTTAATTCTTTATTATGTTCTAATTTTTAATCATATCTTACTTTTATTTGTTTATTTTCATTCACACTTATTTGTGCAACATGTTTGCACTTTGCAGTTTATTGAGCCCTTACTAGTTCTCCTATGAGTTGCAGATGGGGAGAAGCCCGCAATGGGCTACATATATGAGGGCATGGATAGGGCCAAAGAGGCCATTAGATTAGTCTATGGTGGAGTTGAGAAGTATCGTCCCATTTGGGATATCATTGATAGAAGATGGCAAAACCAACTTCATAGGCCCATCCATGCAGCCGCATGTTTCCTAAATCCGGCCTTTCAATTCAGCTATTGATTTGAATGCGGATAGAAATTCTTAGTGGGCTCTACTCGATGATAGAGTAGATGTTGCCTGATGTTACTACACAGATAGTGCATGAGATAGATACCTTCACTAAGGCACAAGGAGACATCTTTGCACATCAATTGTGCAAAGAGAGTAGGATGACATTATAGCCAGGTAAAAATATATTTAAGGACATAATTTTCATCTTTTTATATTATAATTTATTATTAAAATGTTCAACTTGAACTTGAAACTTGAAATGAGATTGATTTTTTGTTTCTTTTCTCATCTCGAGATAGATGAGGTGGCATATATTTGGTTCTAATACCACCCGATCACGCAAAATATTGCCATTCCTTATATTGAGTCAGGTCATGCAATTCATCGGTTGTGAGCACAATTGGGTATGTTTGAGCACATACACTCCAAGAAGCACTTAATAGGTGTGATGGAAGGGATGACTTGGTATATATTCTTACAACCCTTTAGCTCCGAATGCAAAGAAGCGCACGACCCGCGACAAAACCCCGTCCAGTCTAGAGGAGGTTGATCCACCCGGTCGAATGGATCCTTAGAGGCTACAAATGCAATCTTTGATGTGAGGTTGCCCGATTGGGTGGACGAGGCGGTTGCTTAGCCATGGGTGGCGAGAATTTGCAGAGCGAGGAACATGGTTACTATCGGTGAAATGGAGAGTCAAACAGGGCAAAGGCCCATGGCTGCGGTACAACATCATCTAGGACCCTTAGACGCCTTCGTAGGAAGGATGCTGGCTCCACTATGCCATAGGGCATAGAGTCATAGACTTATAGCTATTGTTTTCCTTTTCATATTTCATATTTGTATGGAACATTTGATGTCATGGATTTCATATTCCATGAGTTTTGTATACATTTGACTAATTTTATATATCTAAGTATGTTATTTCCTTCAGCAACGCAACTACAATTTGTGTACTTTATACTTATGTGATCATTATATACTTGTGCATGTGATCAAATTTGCTTTTTATTTGTGTTGTATTCAATAAAGGGTGCTTGAAACAAGTTTTAAATCCTTAAAAATCTCTAAATTTCTAGGGTTTTTTCACTTTTTTTCATTTTGCCGAGTCTGCGCCAAGTCCGAGTCCCGAGTCGCCGAGTCCAAGCCGAGTCCGAGTCTCGTTACTATGGTCTGAACCCTTTCAAAACCCATGCTTACCTTAATCAAACTTGTAGAAAACCTAATATACTTATGCATACTCAACTAGATTTGTCTTTTGTGTCTTGCTTGTAGGCTTATTATGCATGAGCCTAAGTAGAATTATTGGGATGCTACCATGAGTATATTGAGATATATTAAGGGAGGCTACTAAGTTATCTTGTAATGGTGGTGAAAAGCACCTAGTGGGATATGCTAGAGTAAAACAAGCATGAGATTGGGATGAAAGTAAGCATATTTCCATATATGGGTTTGATATTAATTTCAGTCCTCTTTCATTGGTATGGCAAGAAGCAGAAGGCAATTGCAAGGCAAAATAGAGAGGAACAGTGATCAGAACATAGAGTGACTTGGATTCCCAGTTGCTATAACAACTTGGTTTTCCTCGAGAGCAGACAATTTATTCTCCATAAATATAATCATTGTTTATCAGATTGCTCACAAGGGTCTGGGCCCTTTATCAGATTGCTCACACGGGGCTGAGCCCTTCATCAGATTGTTTATCAGATTACTCACAAGGGTCTCAGCCCTTTATCAGATTGTTTATCAAATTGCTCACAAGGGTCTGAGCCCTAAATTAGATTGTTTTTCAGATTGCTCACAAGATTATTCTCTGTTTTTTTTGTACAAGGGTCTGAGCCCTTTCAAAATCTCTGCTTACATTAATCAAAATTTGTAGAAAACCTATATACTTATGCATACTCAACTAGATCAGTCTTTTGTGTCTTGTTTGTAGGCTTATAGTTATTATGCATGAGCCTAAGTTTATCAGATTGTTTATCAGATTGCTCACAAGATTATTCTTTGATTTTTTTTGTACACGGGTCTGAGCCCTTTCAAAATCGCTGCTTACCTTAATCAAAACTTGTAGAAAACCTAATATACTTATGCATACTCAACTAGATCTGTCTTTTGTGTCTTGCTTGTAGGCTTATTATGCATGAGCCTAAGTAGAGCCATTGGGATGCCACCATGAGTATATTGAGATATATTAAGGGGGATTACTAAGTTATCTTGTAATGGTGGTGACAAGCACCTAGTGGGATATGCTAGAGTAAAAGGAGCATTAGATTGGGATGAAAGTAAGCATCCTTCGATATATGGGTTTGATGCTAGTTTCAGCCCTCTTTCATTGGTATGGCGAGAAGCAGAAGGCAATCGTGTTAATATTGAGGAACAATGATCAGAACATAGAGTAACTTGGATTCCCAGTTGCTATAAGAACTTGGTTTTCCTCAAGAGCAGACAATTTATTCTCCATTAAAATAATCATTGTTTATCAGATTGCTCATAATCCAGTTTACGATGCTAAGACAGATCATATTGAAGTTCATTTGCACTATATCATGGAATGCTTCTCCAAAAGGATGTTGGATTCAAATTGCTCACAATCAAGTTTATGATGCTAAGACAAATCATATTGAAGTTCATTTGCACTATATCATTGAATGCTTCCAAAAAAGGATGTTGGATTTCGTATTTGTGAGCATTGCCAGCATCTTCACAAAGCCCCTTGTTGAGGTGACATCTAAAGATTATGGGAGATTCCCTGATTTGTTATCTTTTGGGAACTCTGCAAACAACCATGCAAAACAGAGGTAGCATTGTCAGAGCTGTGCAGAAAAGAATGAGACAAGTTAAGACTTCGCTGTATGACCATGTGTGTTTGGGAAGGGTCTGATGTTTGTGGTGAGAACAGCATATGGCACTAAGCACTGCCGTTGTAGCAAAAGGTGGTTATAGTGACTAATCCTCCCCGATCAATTTTTTAGCACATCATTGAGCAATAACTTTGATATTTTCTAGGATACCATTAAACATTAAAATGTCCCAAAATGCCATCTTCAGAGTTTATATAGCAAATAGACACTGGATATCAGTTTAGACAATAAAGGGAAAGTGAAATACCATTGAATAAAATGAATGTACAGTCCTTCATGCTGACAACAGAGGATGTGAATACCTCATTGTAGCTGAAGAAATAGCTCACAATAATCAACTGGTTGTATGATGTATAAATAAAACCCTTTATCTATGTCGTCATGCTCCAGCTAATCAAGTATACAACTTCTTCAAAAATAAAAAGAACAGTAAGGCTTTCATAACTGAAGTAGAAGTACAATATTAATGCTAGGAAAATCCTACTCTGGACACAGTCCACACTTAAAATATCCAAACATTAAATTATATAATATCTCCAAATCATTTGACCTTGACAACTGATCCACCCTATTTCAGTATCAATATGGTGTAGATCTTAACCATCCACACATGTTCCATAAAATTGGAATTGAAAGAAAAAATGTATATATCCCTAAAAAGCTGGAAGAAGCAATTCTACATTGACACCCATGCCCCAAGATAAATATGCATGGCCACTCACAAAAAAAGATCCAAGGGCATGTGTTATAATTTGCTCCGCAGAACATTGCACAAAGTAATTGAATTTTTCATCCAATAGCAGCACTCCTCCAAGAAACCAGAGTCTACAAAACACAACAAATTATATGATTAATTTATATCAATTTTATATGTGAAGCAGGTGTGCTACAACTATTGGCAATACACAGGTAAACTAGCTTGCAGAAACAGACACTGACACTGCTATATTCATGACCAATGAAAGCTCACATGTATCTTGCATATGATAAAAGTAAAACCATCTAACATTGGATCAGAATGCCCACTCAGAGAATCAACATTGAGTCAGTTTATAATGTCCATTGATTTCAGAGTCAGACGAGCATCAAGCTAGTCTGTTACCTAAAATAGTATAGAATTTGGGACTAACAAGAGGAACAGAGTATTGATAAGTAGGAGGTATTTTCCACAGCATGTAGTTTTTGAGTCAATCTCAGAAACTACACAGTTGAATCCTGATAGCAATATCATAATGGAACAGAGTATGTCAGCACTCAATGAAATTAAAGTTAATCATAACAATCCTACCATTCATTTATTTTATATGTCAATGTTGCTGCACTTACCTGTTATCAATGTCCAAATATAAATTATAAATACTAGTGCAATAATTCTGAAGCTTCACGATGCTCCAAGAGGCGCAGGAGCAGTGACTGGGCGTGAACCAGGAAAATGTGCAAATTGCAGCTTCAATGGATTTGAATCATGATCAACGTCATCAAACTTGTACCCTATGCATAAATGAAATTCCACACAAAGTTCAGCAAAGTATTCACATAAATATATAGTGACCAATAGTTTATTTCTAATAAGTAAATATGATATTGTATTATATTAAACTGAAGCTGTTAAAAAAATAAGAGGACCATCTATCCAGAGAATGAAAAGCTTAGGATAATCACAAAGATTCATACAGAACAGTAGGTACTACATAGTTTGCAGTCATGAATAGTAGAGCAACACGTACAAATGAGTCAAATCCATCAAATTTTGATTTAACGCATAGATTGGAAGGGTTCATATGACAGACTTGATTGAACTTGTAACAAGAATTTTATGGGTATCTTCTAGCATGTAAAAATTACTTCATATATAAATGCAGAACCAAACTAATTGAACAAATTTCATATAAACATTTGCTATGGAACTTTAAACCGTTCATCCAATCATGGCTACTTTTTGCTTTGGTCAAATTATTTATAAACCAACAAAAATGCTTATAAAATTTGTGGTGCATTATAAGTAAAAGATTATATTATCTCAAGGCTATTGAAAATGGTAGAGCAACAAAACTGAAATTGCAAAGAAACTACACCATGATTGCACAGCAAAATGACAGTACAGAAATGTAAATAGATATTTTTAATATATTCAATCTGCTTTTCGAATAAATTTTACATTGCAATCAATATGGCTTTATAAAGCCTTTATTTCCCATTCCCACTACCAAAAACTGCTTAGAAAAAAAACACCAAAAACCAACTATTATTTTATTTACTAACTTACAAATATTAATTACTAACATAAAACTAACATTCTAACTTAACATTTATTTATTACTTATCTAACCTATTAACTATATACTAATGATGTAATGTCCAACAAGGGCAGAAACTGTAGTTAATTGGGCACACTTAATATATCGGATTGTAAGGCATACACAAGTGATGAGTAATGACACCTGGGACTTACTCACATATGGTACATACATCTTTATTTAAGCATTATGCAGCTCCTGTTGTCAGATGGCTAACTTTTTGTTGCTGGATACCCAACCACCAATTTTGACTTGTTCTCAAATAGGTACTAATTTTCAGCAATCATTTTCCAAAGAAAATTATAACAAGTCAGGAATGGGATGATTCGGACAAAAAAGGAGAAAAGGCCAGCAAGAAATTAGAATAACAACTTTGGAACATACAACTATTATTTCTGATTCTGTCCAAGTTAGGCTTAGAGCCAAATACACTCAGTAACAGATCAATGGTGAATATTTGCCTCACAAATGACTAATCACAAGAAGTAAAGTTGCCTTAGCAAAAAATAATCCTTGTATGCAGACATAACAGCCAAATCATTTATGCAAAATACCTTAGTTACCAACTCTGCCAGTTTATTTTTTGCAGTTTTGGGGAAGCAAATTAGTAACAGGAAAATTAAATAGTACAAAGCATTCTTCTCTTCTAGCCTGAATACTCACACTGCATGCAGATGTTAAGGGATTTATGGATCCTGCATTCCTCTTCTTATATATCAAAGGCACTTCACATTTAATTCTTTTCCTGAGATTTGGATACTGATTTATAGCATTTGCCTTCTGCTGGACTGCAACTCAGAAAAGCTCTTTCAGAAAATTACAACAGCATTATTTACTGAGCATGAGAAAAAAACATTGTTATAGCTATGCTAACAGAAAACTGTGGACAATTTTACCATTAAGAGGCAAACTCTCAAGTTGATTCTCTAAAACTGTTTATATATATATATATATATTATATAAAATATCATATTTTCTCAAGGAAAAATTATAAGGAGTTTGTGTTCTACTTTGCTGGAATTTACAGTGTCATGTCCCCCTTTTCCATAAGGTTCTGGATTGACTTGTAAGCCCAATTTTCATTTCCCGTGGGCTTAGGGAAAGTAACTCAAAGAAGTGTAAGTGTTAACATTGGGCATCCTGATTATGGGGCTATGAGTGTTATGTAATAAGCTGATCACTTTAATAATAATGTTGGCCAAGGATTGTGTGTGGGTTCATTTTGGAGGGAAATAAAAAGAATTTGAAAATTGCAAATTTAATCAAGACAGGATTTGACAGAAGACATGCTTGTTTATCCATTGATTTCACTCAAATAGATTGGACATCCTATTCGTCTATCATTGGAGATTGGAGGACATAAACCCCCTTATTTCTGTAGCTGGTTAGTGGACAGAAACCCCTGAACCAGTCACAGCAGTCTCATACAGGGATTGTTAGGGCTTCACTGATTTGCTGTTTAAGCAGCTCCTACACCACCTGTTTGTCTGAGATTTTGGCGGCTCTCTTCGCGCCTAGGAATCGTAATTCTGTTTGCTATAGATTTGCTACATTTCTAATAATGATATTGATGCAGTTGTTCTTGAAAGTTCTGTTTAACTGAATTATCTGTAAGTGTAATTCTTGCTGCAATAAGAGGGATTAAACAGTGATTGCAAATTGCTATTCATTTTGCAAGGGTTTATCATACATTTCTGCATGTGCTGTTAAGTGTATTATCTGTTGCAGTAGATCTGATTTGAAATAAGATTTAAACATTGGTTTCCCATGGAGTTGAATCAATTAGATATATACAATATCCCTAATCGGGGATATTACATACAATGAATGCCAAAATATGGGGGATTCTAGCGGTCGGTTGAAGACCTGTGACATGATGTTCAACTTGACAAGGAACACATTCTTTGAACAAAGCAAGGATTTTAATTTCCTTTTTGCAGTCCGGGTAAATTTCCGTGATAATTTCCTTATTTATGTCATAGATCTCTTGTTTTAACTTTTAACCGAGTAAATGAAAGGTCAAAATATAATTATGTGCATTTATGCATTACTAGATGATTCTGCAGCCTTTCAAAGATCCTTGAATGTTTCAACAATTTTTAAAATTTGAATTTGAACTTTGATCAGATAACAACGCAAAAAAATAAGCACCAACCACAGTAAACCAGATAACCAAATCTACAGATAAATATGAGCAAGCATACTCTCAAAAAGAAAACTCTGCCATATGCAGGAGCAGACTACATAACAAGCATACTCTCAATAAGCAGTGCCTCATAAACAGTTGTGTTCCTCAGGCGATATGAAGGATTCTCTATATGCAGGAGTAGGCTGCATACATTGAATCACATATCCAAGCAATGTTAAGAACTGATCTCTACAGCTTGATTTCCTCTTTCCATTGACCTATGCAACTGCACAACATGCATGATATAGAAAATATGGATCATCTCTTGATCAGTGACGGTCAGTGACGGTTACAACTTTTTTAACTACCTATTGAGCCGTTATAAGTTGAGGTGCTACAGAAAGCTGAATAGCACAAATCTTGTGGTGTTAAAAAGCCAGTTTATATAAGGTGGCACAAATGCACAGGTCATATTGTAAGTGTCATCACATCCACCACTGCTGTCCATACCTGTGGACTTTATCTAATCTACTAGAGTACTATATGCTTTATCACATTGCTTTGATGGAGTTAATCAATAACATATCTGTACAGCATCAGTTGCCTGGATGACATGGTGGCTTGCTGCTGAGTCCACAGGAACATTGCCTGATGGAATCATGCATAAAGCACAGAGCCTAAAGAATTTAAATGGCCACATCTCTTACCTGTTGTATTCCCCTGTTTCAGTATTTACATGGAATTCATGATTTTAGGGATTATTCGCACACAAAGTATGGTGCACAGAACTCTTCCATGAGGATGGTTATTATTTTTGTCCTTTCCATATTTCTGTGGTATAAAGTCTCTGTATTGTAAACTTGTGCTTCCTCAATTTTTTGTGTTTTCAGTTCTATAGTGGGTAATGGAGTTCTGCTTTTGTCCATTCATGCATACATCATGAAAAGCATATAACTTCTGGATAGCGCAAAAAGTTCTAACTTTATGTTTCTATGTTATTATCGAATAGTGCATTTCCAACAGCCAAAACTTCACTTATGGTAGCATCAAGTGTACCTAGCATCGAGCATACTTGCAACGCACATAAGCTATCTTATCATATGTTCAGAAATCTAGAGTCTGTCCTTGCTTGTCTGCAGGACAATTCCCCCTGTTATCCATCATGGATGAAATGTCATGACTCTCTGCAGAGCACAGCTCTGGGTCTCACCATTTACCTGCATAAATGCTTTTAGTGACATTCAATTTCTACCATATACACAACAGTCCATCAAATTGCTCATATCTTTGAACCTTGAAGTTAAATCAGACCTTCCAATTTAGAAAAGAATAATTCACCATTGTCCTTAGGTGTGAACGTGTAGCATGGACTTGTATTAAACAAAATGGAAATGGTCCCCAGTAAGATTAAATGTCGCACTGAAAAAGGTATTCATATCATGAGAATTGATGAAAACAGCTTAAACTGTGCTGACCAACAGCACCAAACATCTAGGCTGGGTGACTAATCTAAGCTCTCCCATGAAGCCTATTGCTTGGAATTTAACGCCATTTATAAAAAGGTTAATGCAACGAGGCAACATGCTGGAGTAAATCTGCTGGTCCTGCACAGATCAGGAAGCTTGGAACTCTTAAGTCAAATTCTCGAGTAATTCTACAATTCAAAATCATCTTGTGCATATAAATTTCCTTGTATTGTATAGAAGCATTCACAGATGAGCCCAGCTGTAAATAGTGACACCTCCAAGGCACAGCATTAAAGTAATAGGTTCATTGAAACAAGTAATCGATTGATCAGACCTCAATTAGTTCCACACTTAGTGGTTTAGCACATCGAAATGTTTTAAATAAAAAGAAAGGAAGCACATAGACTATGAAAAGCTGCATGATTTTTAAAATTGAATGCTATCATGACAATATTTAGTTAGTGAGCATGCATTGAATCCATCTGCAAACAGGCCCAAATTTATGTTTTCTCACCGCTGTAGTTAGATTTCAATATTAGAAGGAAATACGTGCATAAAGTTTACAACTGAGTCACTGGATTCACCAACTTTTCAAAATTGGAAATTGCCAAACTTATAAGCTAACAGGATAGTGGTACAGAAGTTCTTTGAATTTTTTGGGACCCTTGACTTCGTATATTTTGGGTTTATCTGTACAAAATGCATGCACTAAAGTATCAATAAACTAGTGAAATAGCAATTGTTCCTACAACCATGTGGTGTTACTGGTAAAAGGCTTTAAGAGTTCATAGTGTATTAAGTAAAAGAGTCCACAAGCAATTAAAAAATGCAAGCCCACAGGCTTGTCTGCGACTCCACAGCCCCACATGGTCACATGGTTTCCCCATGGGAACTGTTTAAGGACTCCTAAGGAAGGAATAATCTCAAGCCACACTATTGGTCAGGTTAAATATATAAAACCACCAGCAGGTCGATAAGTAATAAAGCCCGCAGACTGGGGATATTAACTAAGGCCTTGCCTTAGTAAAATGAGATAGAGCTTGCATATTATACAAGAGCTTTGGCATTAATGAAATAACAAAAGACGGCCTGCAAGCCACATGGTAAATTGGCATGAGTTTGAGAGAAAAGCAAAGGCAAAAGTTTTAAAACCTTAGAGAACCAATGATCTTGCCCAGATCAATAGCCGGAGTGCTCAAATGCAAATGCACTAAACTCCAAGGCTCCTACAAGCGGGAAAACTCCATGAAACTTATAATTTGAATATCCGTGACCTTGCAAATGACAATAACACTAGAATTGCTCCACTTATAATAAGGCAACAAGGCAGTTATGGGGTAGTCATGCATTCATTCATTTGCAGCCATGGCATCATCAATGACTTGTACCTTTTCAAATTCTTTTCCATGAGGGAGGATGGCAGACCAAGTTGGTGAGCATTTATTTTCCCGCTATTAGTCTATTTTGAGTCTCTTCTCTTATATATGTAATAAGCACTCATGCTTCCACAAGCTTTGTGCACTGAGGTTTCCTTCTCTAGATTTTTTCCATAGTTCCACGGGGACGCACAACCCCCCCCCCCCTGCCACCCAAAAAATGGAGCCGTTTCCGAGATAGTGACGTTTCAGAGATGCGGAGACGTCAGGGAAACGTCCCTCCGCCGTCCCCCCATTTCTCCGCCGCCTTCGAGACGTTTCTCTTTTGAGGGGACTTCTGGACATCCCCGAGACTTCCAGGCGTCCCCCTTAAAATGCAATTAAAAATGATTTTTTTTTAGAAACATAGAAGCTAAAATTTATAAATATACATGCCTTTGACTTAATTTTTCATCTATAGCTATTTTAATTTTGGCTGAGTGTTTACACGACTGTCTCAGCATGAGTGTGTGTGTGTGTCTAAGCATGGGCGTCTGAAGTAGAACCAGGTATGAGGGTTTCAACATTTTTGTTTCATTTTTTTTTTAAATTATGCTTTGTTGGATGTCCATACCCATCCAAGCTCCTATGTTGCAGCTGGGAGGGGTTGATTCACTGTGTTTTATGCAAGCACGGGCAAGGCACGGGAACTGTTAGACTGAATGCATCAAAGAGATGTCATCCCGCACTTCATTGCATCCCACGAGATGACATCTCTTTGAGGCATTCAGTCTAACAGTTCTTGTGCCTTGTCAATCGACCCCTCCCGGCTGCAACGTCTCTTTCCAGTCCACAGATAATATTGACCAGAGGCTAGAAGTAGAGCATTTTGATTTTCATTTTATAGTCTCAGTCTCTTAGACTCTCAATACAGTCTATACATACTGAGCAAAATAAATTTAAACTGATTAATGAAATATATACGGTTGAACAACCATAATATCTATTTCATTAATCATTTTAAATTTATTTAAAATTAGTTTTAATTTTTAAATTTTAATCGATACAAATTTTTAATTTACAGGCAGGAGGATGTTGAAAGGTTGTGGAATCTGGCTTTACAACTAATAGTTCGCTAGTTCAATGAAATCATTGCAATGTGTTTAAACTCTAAACTTTACTTATTCCTTAGGCTTCTACAGTTATACATCTTTTTATAACTAATTTTTCAAGTACTATATGTATTTCAGCGCACCACCCCCCCCGCCACCCCCAAATTTAGACCCCCCGCGTCCCCGAAATGCGTCCCCTGCCGCCCCCCAATCCCCGAAACCTCGTGGAACACTGCTTTTTTCATTGTTGAATGTTGGGGTAATCTTGATTCATGTGTTTAAAATCTAGCTAATTTTTTGCAAGATTATAATCATACAGGGTTGTTTAGTTGTCTTTTGTATTGCCGCAATTGTGTCTATTTTGATTCTAACAACTGTTGAATCCTGTGCTTACATCCCTGCATGAGTGTAAGGATTTTCTATACTGGCACATTGCCTCTTTCATGTTTCATTTTAGTTGTTTCCTTTCAAGAATCTAAGAGCATTCGTTCATAAATAAGAAACATGGAAACAAAAACTAAGAAACCAGAAAAGACTAAAGCATAATTTAAACCTGTTGGCCACAGCAAAGCCCAAGCTGTGTGACTGGTCCTTGATGATTGAGTGGCTTCTCACCAACTCTATCACTAACTAGGACCCTTGGTTATGAATAGGTTGGTGGGAGACCAAAGATAGACATTTTGTAGTGTCTATGAAGCAATCAGTCCACAATTACTTACACGATTGAGGGCTCTCAAACCTTGTCCAATGGCAATAGCAAGATCCTTCTTAAAATCATCAAAATCCGGTGCCTCCTTAAGGGTAATGGGTTCCAAGGGAACCATATTAGAAGTTTCTCTCACCAAATTAGAAGAGTATGTAACATACCCAAATAGGGATAATAGAAAAGTGACGATATCTCCAAAAATATGCAATAAAAAATTCTGAAATTTTATTTGCAAGTAGAAAACCCTTCAACAAACTCAGATCTGAGCTCAAAATATTTTTCTGATTTTTTTATGATTTTTAAGAATTTCTAAAAATTTCTAAACATGAAAAAGCTGCAGAAAATCCACTAAACAACCCAGAAATTTCAGAAAAACATTACAATAATTCCTCTTAAAATTTCAGAGTTTAAACCAAGATAAATATGCAGATTTTAACACCTAAAATACCTCGAATTGGTTCAAAATTATTTCCAAACCCTAGCTGTTCACCAAATACTCGGAAATTGACGATTTGCAGCTGTAGAAGTTTTCAAATCTGGGTCTCCAGCACTGAGATCCTCCTCAAATTTGGCTTCCAACTTGATGAATACTTGCAGCCCAGAAATAATAATGTGCTAGGGTTTCACAAATTGGAGTTCTTCACTGAAACACACTCTTCTGACTAGGGAGAGCCTATATGTCAAACCGAAATCAGGGATACTTGAGGGTTTCAATCCTCAAGCCAAGTTGCAGCAGCAATAAATAGAAAACTTCATCACACAATGAGCTCTAAAAGACCCCCAAAGAGATTAATTAATCTCAGCCCTTGATTCACCACCTCTTAATCCAATGCTCCACATTGAAACCCTAAAAACTGAACCAATAAGCTCCTTCAAAACCCATGCCCCCTTTGTCTTTTTATCACATGCTTTTTAAAAATCACTTAAAGTACATAAAAAGGGGACAACTTAAGTCTTTTGGCTAGGAAACTCTTAATTTGCCTAAAAAGATGTGCCCATGACTTAAAATAACTTAAGTTCACTTAAGTTGCATAAAAAGACGTGCACAGAACTTAAGAATAGAATTTAGAACAAGCCAAAGACTCCATATCTTACCCAATGATGCTCTACGTCCTCTTCCTTTTGGGTAATCCAAGGAAAGGACAGCCAATCTGTTACTAATCATCTTGATTTGAGTCGGGGACATTAGAGAGTACATTTGCATGACCATAAATTTAAATTTAAAACCTTGTGTTTTAGGTTCTAAAGGTCCTGGGAAGAGCCATGGGAGAAAGTGTAATATCCCTCAAATAGTGATAGAGGAAAAACAACAATATTCCCAAAAATATACAACAGAAAATTCTGAAATATTATTTGCAAATAAGATATCCTTTAACAAACTCAGATTTAGACTCAGATTATTGATCTGATTTTTCTAATAATTTAAATAGATTTCTAATTATTTCTGAATATAGAAAAGTCAGAAAAAATACTTCAAATCTGCCCAGGATTTATACAAATGGCTTATGTTGATTTTTCCATAATTTTCTGAGATGAATATGATTAACAGATGCAGATTTGGGCACAAGTACCTCAGAAATATCTTCAAACCCTAGCTGCCCTTGCCAAAACCCTAGTAAACCAGCGCTAGGCATGTCCCACTTGTCCTTTCTGTTATTAGCTTCAATGATGCTCAGAAACATGAAGACACATTGCTGCAGATAATCCAAATCTGATCCTGATATTTTGAACCTCACCTCCCAAAATGGCCTCCAAACCTGATAATGAAGTGCAACTCTGAAAAAGATGTGCTAGGGCATCACAGACCATTGCCCTTCCACCAAAACACACCCTTCTAACTAGGGGGAGTTTGTATATCTCTCTGAAACCAGGGATACTCAAGAATTTTCAAACCTTAAGCCAAAGATTGCAGCAGCAATAGAGAAAAGACTGATAATATAATGAGCTCCAAAAGAACCCTAAAATGATATATAATGCCTCCCAAAAGAAGGATTTAACCTCAACCATTGATCCATTACCAACTCAATCCAATGCTCCAAATAAAATCCCTAAAAAATGAGCCGATAGGCTCCTTGAAATCCCATGCCCCTCCTTGACCTTTTTGGCACATGTTTAATAAAATCACTTAATGTACATGTCCCTTAAGTCATTAAACTTAAAAAGGGAGGAAAACTTAAGTCCTTAGACTAGGAATCACTTAAGTTGCATAAAAAGACATGCCCACTACTTAAGAATAGAATAGGATACTTAGGCTAGGAATCACTTAAGTTGCATAAAAGAACGTGCCCACAACTTAAGAACAGAATAGGATACAAGCCAAAGACTCCACACTTACCCAATAATGCTCTAGATCCTCTTCCTCGTGGGTAATCCAAGCAAGGAAAGGACAGTCCATGCATCGTTAAGCCACATGGCTTGGGTTGGGGACATCACAGAAGGTCATCCAAATGCACAGTTGAGAGATAGGCCCTAGCAGGAGCTTTCTTATTAAGTATGGAGAAGGTGAAATGCTTCTTAATAACAACAATATCCTGCACAATAGTCTTGATAGCATTTTGGATAGATTCCTACACATTGAGCCAATTTGCACCTAATAGAGTCAACCATCAAGGCAACATAAAACTTGGTAACAGCCACAACATTGTTATATAGGGAGTTTCTGGTTGTAGTGTTGTCTAGATCAGCTAGAATCAGAACAGGGACTGAGGAAATTTTCAAACCTTCAAAGCCACACCACTGCTAAGGTCTTTGGCTAAGCCTAAAGATTTTGGGAATGCCATTTTCTTACCTTCCATTGGAGGATGGTGAAAGCTCCACACAAAGCTACAGAGTAAAAAGGACAATCAACAACTTGGAAGTAGGAATCAAAGGAGAAAAACATGATATGAAAAAGGCAAACCTAAAAACAGCAATCTTGTGAAGAGGAGAAAGTCAATAGGATGCCAATCTAGACCAGCACTTGACACACCAGATGGGCAAGTAGAGCACCTGCATAGTTGTGAGGAGGTAGTCAAGAGAGCCAACACCAAGCAGACCACACAGGGGAACCAAGCTCGTACAACAAAGATGAAGGACATGTTCAAGCTGTGGAGTAAACAGAGCTAATGAAAGGAGTGAAATAACAATGCAGAGGAAGAATATGTAAGTGTTGACACAATAAATGTGGCCAAGGCACATTGCTCTCATCATCATGCACAATAAATGCCAGGACAGAGCAGAACAAATTGCAAAGCCATTATGAGATCACCAGTGACAACCAATAAAAACAACACCACCAAGAAAGGTAGGGGTTGACAAATAAAAATGGCATACAAATCATTAGGAAAACCATCGACTTCTAATAGGCCACCTTTAGTTGCACGCCAAAGGAATGGAAGGTGATCATGCATATGACCACCATTAGGCCATGAGGCTCCTATCATTGTCAATTATGATCACAAGGTTTGCTCTTATCACAGGGCGGGATAGCTTAGCTTCTTCAACAATCTAAACCTGCAAGAGCATCAGCAGCTTGGCCATGCTTGGCCACAGCATCAGCAACTTTGTTAGCATTCCTTTGAACATGGCAGTCCCAATAGTTTTCAAACTTCAACTTGAAAAAAGAAAAAAATCGTATTAGTGTCCACAGATGACAAAAAGTAGGTCAATGCGACTCAAGAGTACATCAAGTTACAATAGAAAGATATAGGAAGAGAAACCTGGAGAGGCCTAGAAATAATAAAATAAAAAGACAAAAATACAACACAGCTGTGGACCACCAACACATGTGGTCAGAAACCAAGACAAATGGCCAAGTAAGGGGAACAAGAACCCCAAAGAGCATAAGCAGAGGAGTAATGAAGAGATAGGAAAGCCTCAAGAAGTATCACAGTCCAGACACAAAATGGAGAAGTCAATGATGTCATCATTGATCACTATGAAATGACCGATACAAGATCTGATAGTGCTCATTGTGGAGTGCCTAAAACTGATTGGGCCAAGTTGGGGGATTCTAAGTGTGCACAAGGACCTTTTTAGGCTGCCGATTTTTGTATGTTACAAAAAATCTTAGGAGGGGAAGACATAGGGAGCAAGTATCGAGGATGAGGGGGTAGAGGGCCTAGATTTGGGGACAGCGGTGGGACAATGTCAGGGTGGTGGCAGGTGGATGTTTGGGGATGGAGCCCCCAGCAGGGTCAAGGGGCAACACCGCTCACCAGGGTCCAATGGCAAAGCCCCCAACGGGGTCAAGGAGCCGTCACCACCAAATACTAATTAAGGGCTTCAAAACCACGCAAACCTTCATAGCACACGCCATTTTCACAATGTTATCACTTTGCTTTTTACAACACCATGTCCTTACTATTTCTAAAACTTGATAGTGATTTGGTATGAGGCTTAGATGCCTATTTCTAAGTTTTTTGTGAGTGCTTAGGGTTTAGGTGGAGGGCATAGACCATTAAGGTTAGGGTTTGTGGCACACAAATTGAAAACACATTGATTATTTTTTAAAATATTGACTTTTTCATTTTCCTGCCATGGGAGATGCCTAGAAGTCCAAGGATGGTCAAGAGACTCATGGGAGTTCCCTAGATGTCTCAAGGACATCTTGGAGTCCCTAAGCCATCCTCAAACTAGGGAGACATCCCAAGAACATCCTTGGAGCTATGGGAAAGGCGGTGATACAACTAGGGAGGTTTTCCCCAAGTCCCCACTTCTTGGAAATGTGGGAATTGTGGAGGGGACATGTCCCCTTGGAACACTGCAATTTTTGACATTGGTCTCCTAAGAGAGAGTCAATGTCAAAATCAGAGTCAAATTCAATAACAATACTCTAAAGATGATGGTGAGCAGCAACAGAAACTCCCTTCCATAGAGCCAAGGCTTCTTCCAAATTATTAGAATCCAGACCAAGCCCCAGCAAAATCTAAAAATAGGATAGCAGATGTGTCACAACAAATGCCTCCAACACCAGCCTGGCCTAGATTGCCTTGAGAGCCACAATCTGTGTTCGGCTTCAACCAATTTTCCTCTAGTGGCTCCCTCTTGACAATAACAGAATTCTAATCAATGACCCCATAAATGGGGTAAGCATCATATTGATTTTTATTGCTTGACATTTTTTTAATTTCACAAACATGGAATTTCATGCCAAACTCAAAACGGGTGACTTGGCCCTCTACATATTTCTAACTGGCCCTACTAATACTTAAGAAGCCATATCCATGTTGTGGCTTTCAAGACTAGAATTAATTCATTTAGGAGTGTGCTAATCTCCCTTGGATGTTTCTAACCATTCTTATCAATTTTCCATCAGCATAAATGTTCTGGTTGAGAATGTGTAGAAAGAGCTCGTTCATCCCAAAGCTGATGAAATGAGACTTTGCATCATCCCCAGCTACTGTTTTACACCCTAGCATTTAGTGTCCAACTAAATGTATCCATAGACAAGAGAATTTCAGACGACATCTCTCCAAATGAAAGCTCTTATTGAAATCCAATTTAGACCTCCTACATCAGAATAACTGGAACTTCTAATCATGCAGTAAAATCCAGATGTATAAGGATCCTTGAACTAAAATCTGGACCTGCATGTGGGATAGAAAACATATTCACCAAAATAATATGATTTAGACTGAAAAACTTCTTGGAAAATCCAAAAAGTAAGAGTGCGACTTGAGTATTCAGCAAATACTTAACAAGAACAGAGGGAGAACCCTGCAAAAAAATAGGAGTTATGTGACTTGCTCAGACTCTGAGTGTTGTGATATGCTACTGACAACAAGAATTTAAAGGAAAAGAGATTGTTGAATGACAGATAGACCATATAATTAAAATAAAAGAAAAGGATGACCAACAACAATTAAAACAAACAATAAAAGACATAACAGAAATTGGTAGAAAAGTTAAATGTAAGCCAAGCTAAATCTGTTTAAAATACATATGAGAGAAAGATTAGTTACTTTCAAGAACTTAATAGAAATACATCACTATCCTTGCACCACAACCTATTACAGCTATGCGATTATTGTTAATGTTCAACAGCGTCAGGCTGTATCTTCCAGATCAGCGTATGATGATAATTCAAATGGAGCCTTAATGGCTATTTGAATTATATACATTCTCCTCCATTTGAGCTGATATGAAGAAATGAAGAAACACATCTTTTGTGATGAGGCCGACATCATACCTCTTGGCACGATTTTCCTTGAGGACGACTTTCCTCTTATTGGTTGCGTCTCTTTGTATAATATATTCTCTTATTTCTAGCCGACTTATATTTAATAAGGTGGCGTCCCTTCATATTGTATATATATGAGTTTGCCCTCTCATTATGATCATTAAGCAAGTTCGATATTCTTTCTCTCATTAAGAGTGTGAATTCCTTAAAGAGCAGTTAGCAAATTCTTTCAAGTGCAGATTGTAATCTGTGTGATTGCATCTAGAGTTGATGCTATTCTTGGTCATTGAATTTGGCCTCATTGTACAAGAGAGTGTTGTTCTTCAATAATATATAAGAGAGATTTTGTTGCTGGGTTTTTCTCCCTCAAGAGGAGGGTTTTCCCAAGGTATCTGCTGTGTTATTGTGTCTGATTTAAATTAATTTCTGTGCATACAATCTGATCATTAAATTTACATGGTATCAGAGTGGGTTTGAGAGGATCGTGATCAGATTATTTCTAATCAGCAATACCCTATTTCTTCATTTATCTACATTAGTCAAGATGGTGAACAGTTTGAAGATTGAGGATAGACCCGAGGGAGCATCTAACTTCACATCATGGAGATTTAGGATCATGCTTACCTTGCGTGAAAATGACTTGGGTGAGTTAGTGGAGTCTAGCGTTCCTGAACCTGAGGAGGAAGAAGAGAAGTTGCAGTGGGTGAAGAAAGATATTAAAGCAATGAAGATATTGGTTGATTCCGTCAAAGATCATATTGTTCCTATCATCTCTAAGTTGAAGACAGCGAGAGACATGTTCAAAACATTGGAAGAGATGTACAAAATCAACAATACCAGCCGAGCACTTGCACTGAAGCATCAATTACATCATGTGAAGATGGCGAAAGGTGAATCAGTGATTGCATACTTTATGAGGATTTCAGATTTGAGAGATCAGCTCTCAACAAAAGGGCATATGGTTGATGACAAAGACTTGACCATGCTCGCTCTCAATGGTCTACCTTTGTCTTGGGAATCTTACATTCAGGGAATCAGTGCAAGATCAAAATTGCCTAAGTTTGATCGTCTAAGATCTGATTGCATTCAAGAAGAATCAAGGTTGGTGGCAAGAGGCGTTGGTCAAAGTTCAAAGAATGAAGACATTCATGTTCTCGCCTCCCATGCTTCAAGGAAGAAAGGAAAAGATGGAAGAAAAGGATTCTTCAAGAGGAATCGAGACAAGGGAAATGATGATGCACCTCCCTTCAAGAAGAAGAGAGACATGTCCAAGATTCAATGCTTTAGATGTGATAAGTTTGGGCACTTCGCTAAGCATTGCCCAACTAGACCTAAGCAACAAGTCACCGTTGCGGATGTTGATGATGCCTCTCCGCAAAAGGATTCAAGTGAATATTTGTTCTACTCGGCATTGTCAAGCAGTGTACCCACCGACACCAACACTTGGTTAATCGATAGTGGTGCTTCACAACACATCACTGGTTTTAATGAGCACTTATCAAGTTTGGTAGAGAAGGAGTCTTCTGAACAAGTTATCATTGGAGATGATGCTAGCTACTCCGTGAAAGGAATTGGGACCTCTACACTTCATTTGGATTCCGGCATCTCACTTTAGTTGAGTAATGTTCTTTATGTTCACGGTATCAAAGCGCAATCTTATTTCTATTTCAGCCCGGAAGATAAAGGATATCAAGTTGCTTCTCAAAGGCAAAGTTCTAGTGTAGATGGAGAACTCTAGCTTCAAGGATGCTTGTAATTGGAGTTAGACATGTGAAAGCCTTTAAGGGTCTGCACCACGTCCACTACAAGCTTTGGTTCATGACTCTTCAAGTCTATGTGATCTTTGGCATCGGGAGATTGGCTCACCTACACTTCGAGCCTTACCTATCATGGAGAAGATGGTGACGGCCTTCCTAAGTTCAACCAGGAGCACGAAGGTACTTGCAAGGGTTGCATTGGGTAAGAATATAAAAGCCCCTTTTCATAGTAGAGAAAATAGATCTAAGTGTATTTTAACCTTATTCATTCTGATTTATGTGGTCCTATGTTTGTTCCGTCTTCGAGTGGATTCTTGTATTATGTTCTTTTTATTGATGACCACTCTAGGAAGACTTGGATTTATTTTTTGAAATCTAAAGAGTCTGAGGAAGTGTTAGATAGGTTTAAAGAGTTTAAAGCCTTAGTAAATCTCTCCTAGTTAAAAGAATTAAAGGTCCTGATTTGACAATGGTGGAGAATACACCTCATGATTTCGGACTTTGTATTGATCTGCGAGGGATTGAGAGGAGTTTTGTGTTCCCTATAATCCCTCAGCAGATGGTATGAAAGAAAGAACAGGACAATCGTGGAAGCAACAAAGGCCATGATCCATGATCAAGATTTGCAAACCTTCTTATGGGCAGAAGCTTCCAGGACGGCTGTATATGTACAGAATAGAAGTCCTCATAAGGTCTTGGAGAATATGACTCCAAAAGCCTTCTGAAGGAAGCTGAAGTCGGTCATTTAAGATCTTTGGATACTATGTTCATGTTCCAAAGAAAAAGAGAACCAAGTTGGGAACTGGCAAGAGAAAGGGAATGTTGTGTAGACTCACAGTGAGACGTAAAGCCCTCTGAATATACATTCCGGAGAGAAGTTTATAGAATCGGTGGGGATGTCACATTGAGGAAGATGTTCCCATTCGGAGATCTGAAATTCATATGGAGATCGATAATGAGAGTCTCCTCAAGATATGGAAGTTGACTATACTCCTGAGATTCAGAGGGAGACTTTGGAACCAAAGGAAGATCTTGATCCAGTTGAACCCTTGGAACCTACTGATGGGCCTACCGACATTGAAATTGGGAGAAAGAGACCTCTATGGGCCAAGCGTACTATGCAAGAGGCTGAAAGTTTTGCAGCTCCTAGAGGCACATTCAGAGAAAGTAAAGGCCACATAAGTTCTCCAGTTATGTTACCTTAATGAGTCGGATTATTAAATCCAAGCCTACCTGTGTTGAGGAAGCATCTAGTCAACAGGTTTGGGGAGATGCTATGGCAGAGGAGTACCAATCAATTCTCAAGAATGATATTTGGGACATTGTTCCCTGAACCCAGAACCTTGAAATCTGTGGTATCTTCTAAATAGCTCTTCAAGATCAAGCATGTTAGGATGGGAGCATTGAAAAGTACAAAGCAAGTTTTGTGGCTCGTGGGTTTTCTCAGAAAGAGGGAGTTGATTATGAAGAAACATTTGCTCCTGTTGCTCACTATACTTCTGTTAGAACCATCATTACTATTGCTGCATCTAGAGGATGGAAGATTCACTTGAGATGGACATGAAACCGATGCTTTCTCAATGGAGTGATTGAGGAAAGTTTATATATAGAGCAACTGATGGATTTTGAGGTTCATGGGAAGGAGTCACATGTTTGCAAGCTGAAGAAGGCCTTGTATGGTCTTAAGCGGCCTCCTCGTGCATGGTACGAAAGGATTGATCGGTACTTGTCAAGTTTGGGCTTCTTGAAGAATGATGCTGATTCAAATCTCTACTTCAAGGTAATCAATGGTGATGCATTAATATTGGTACTATATGTTGATGATTTGATTCTTATTGGAGAAAATCACCTAATTCTTGAGTGCAAGAAGGAGTTGACTTCGGAATTTGAGATGAAGGACCTTGGGCTTATGCATTACTTCCTTGGATTAGAAGTCTGGCAGAAACCAGATGAGATGATTCTAAGTCAAGGAAAGTACACCATTGATATACTTAAGAGATTTGGTATGATGGTTACCGTCCATTGTCTACACCCTATAAGGACCAACCCTACATAAATTGAAGGGGAAATTTTATGACTAATTTCAAAACGGTGGATCCTACATTGTACAGACGGTGATTGGGTCCTTGAGTATCTAAGTTGTATAGGGGCGATATTTGCTATCTTGGGTGATTACTTAGCCGGTTTATGTGTGATCAGAATGATTACATCTTGTTGCAGCAAACATCTGAGGATACTTATGTGACTTACAGGTTGGATATGGGTTGAATTGTCTTAGGATCTGAGACTTGGGTTACATGGCTATCTGATTGATTGGGCGAGGGGTGTGTCCTGCCGGATGGAAGAGCACCTCTGGTTGTTGTTTCAATTTGGGTTCAGCTATGATTTCCTAGTGCAGTAGGAAGTAGTCATCTGTAGCATTAAGTACAGCAGAGGTAGAGTATATTGCAGCTTGTATGGCAACTTGAGAAGCAGTTTGGCTTCGTAAGCTCGTTGCAAGATTGTTTGGACAATCAATGGAGCCTACCTTATCATTCATTGTGATAATCAAAGTTGTGTGAAGCTTTACATTCAATCCTGTGTTCCATGACAGAACCAAGCACATTGAGATCAAAGTACCACTACCCCATTAGAAATATATGAGAGTAACTGCGGAAGAGGCACGGCCTGGTGGAATACATCAACGATGGCGGGCGGATATTATCCTGTAAGCCTCTCTCCAGGATAAAGTTTGTGTACTTTTGAGATAAGCTTGAGTATGAGTGGAGAATCCAGCCTTGACTGAGTAAGAGTCTCAGTATCAGTGAGCCTTGTTTAATGAGTTCTTCTCTGAGAGAGAAGTTCGAGGTGAAATCCCTTGATAATGCATTTCTCTTTGAGATTTGAGGTGAAAGCCCTTGTTTCCACCCTCTGAGCTGAGTCATGTTGGATGTCATGTGTGTGACTCCATGACACATCTTGTACTTGTGAATGTCATGTTGAGGTGACAACATCACACAAGTGATGAACACTTGTACACACCATAGTATGGTTGTAGCCATTATGGTTGATATCGTGTTGAGGCGATATCTAATATCACGTTGAGGTGATATTCTTCTTCTCACTAATGGTTGTAGCCATAGTGATAGACATCACGTTGAGGTGATATGTCTTGTGCAGCTGGAAGAAACATCCCTAGCTGAGAGGGAGTGTTAATGTTCAACAGCATCAAGCTGTATCTTCCAGATCAGCGTATGATGATAATTCAAATGGAGCCTTAATGGCTATTTGAATTATATACACTCTCTTTCATTTGAGCCGATATGAAGAAATGAAGAAACACGTCTTTTGTGATGAGGCCGACATCATACCTCTTGGCGCGATTTTCCTTGAGGACGACTTTCCTCTTATTGGTTGCGTCTCTTTGTATAATATATTCTCTTATTTCTAGCCGACTTATATTTAATAAGGTGGCGTCCCTTCATATTGTATATATATGAGTTCGCCCTCTCATTATGATCATTAAGCAAGTTCGATATTCTTTCTCTCATTAAGAGTGCGAATTCCTTAAAGAGCAGTTAGTGAATTCTTTCAAGTGCAGATTGTAATCTGTGTGATTGTATCTAGAGTTGATGCTATTCTTGGTCATTGAATTTGGCCTCATTGTACAAGAGAGTGTTGTTCTTCAATAATATATAAGAGAGATTTTGTTGCTGGGTTTTTCTCCCTCACGAGGAGGGTTTTCCCAGGGTATCTGCTGTGTTATTGTGTCTGATTTAAATTAATTTCTGTGCATACAATCTGATCATTAAATTTACAATTATACGGATAGAAAATAATCTTATAATCAATAAGAATATTGATTCTGTAAAGCAGAAAGAAATTACATCAATTCAACAGGTTAACCTCAACTTCACTCAAAACAACCTGTGTGGTTATCAAGAAAAATACATTTAATATCATTCTAAATCAGAATCATTCTACGGAGGAAAAACCTTGTAAAGCTTTTAGTGCAGTTGCTGCACATTTTTCATCAGCAAACTCCACAAAACATAGAACAACAGAGGGAGAACCCTACAAAAAAATAGGAGTTATGTGACTTGCTCAGACTCTGAGTGTTGTGATATGCTACTGACAACAAGAATTGAAAGGAAAAGAGATTGTTGAATGACAGATAGACCATATAATTAAAATAAAAGAAAAGCATGACCAACAATGATTAAAACAAACAATAAAATACGTAACAGAAATTGGTAGAAAAGTTAAATGTAAGCCAAGCTAAATCTGTTTAAAATACATATGAGAGAAAGATTAGTTACTTTCAAGAACTTAATGGAAATACATCACTATCCTTGCACCACAACCTATTACAGCTATGCGATTATACGGATAGAAAATAATCTTATAATCAATAAGAATATTAATTCTGTAAAGCAGAAAGAAATTACATCAATTCAACAGGTTAACCTCAACTTCACTCAAAACAACCTGTGTGGTTATCAAGAAAAATACATTAATATCATTCTAAATCAGAATCATTCTACGGAGGAAAAACCTTGTAAAGCTTTTAGTGCAGTTGCTGCACATTTTTCATCAGCAAACTCCACAAAACATAGAACATAGGGCTCTCCTCCAGCCTGTAAATACAAAGATATCTTGTTTCAGAGAAAATCATAATTCATAAAACACACATAGCAAATATTGATAGTCATTAGTTGTATTCCTTACTTTCAGAAAATATTTTGAAGATTTGACTGAATCCTACAACCAAGCTGAGTTAATTGTAATAATGATAATTATCACAATAATGACCATTTGTAATTTATCCATGTAAATATTAAAAGTGTCATTAGAAAAGGCATAACGTGATTTTGTTAGTAAAGTATTTTAGCAATAACTATAAATGTCTGGAAGTAGAAAAGGAACTTTGGTCCCCTCATCCAGAAGAATTTATTAAAGTGAACTTCGATGGGTCGTGTAACCCAAGCAAAGCAGGTAGTGGATTGACTCTGAGAGATTCTAATGGTAGCTTCCCAAAGGGGGAATCTTTGTTCTTTAGCAGTAAAACTAATAATGAGGCAGCAATAATAGGAATTGCGGTAGCAGTAACTCAAATTTTCAAAATTTTGTTGGAAGTAGGAGACTTTTTGATAGTCATAAATGCTCTTAAAAAATGTTTCAGCCCTAACTAGGGCTTTAACCGCTTTGTTTAAGAGGTGCAAAGTCTCAAAGAGTACTTCTCTTCAATCAGTTTCAACATCGCCTTAGACATGTGAATGCAGCTGCAGATTACTTGGCAAATCTGGGCATGGAGAAGTATACTCTCACAGTTGTGTATAGTCATCAAGCAAATACTTTGAAAGACTTAGAAAGGCATCTAAGTCATCAACATCTATAATTCTGAAAGTGCTCTGCTAATAACAAAGGGCATACCTTAGTATTGATCATATTTAGTCTTGTTAGAGGTTTTTCAGCAGAGTAAGTTTGATTCACATTTAATACATCGTCTTAAGGAGATCCCAATCAAGGTGAAATAATGCATGGTAATCATGAATTACGCTAGTCCACAGGGGATTGGTGCTTAATTAGGAAGGGCATACCTTTTTCTTTTTTTTTTTGACTCAGAAGGGCATACCTTTATTGATCACACTTTAGATTTGTTTGAGGTTTTTCAGCAGAGTATGTTTGATTCACATTTAATACCCTTAAGAAGAACTCAGTAAAGGTGAAATAGTGCATGCTAATTGTGAAATACACTAGTCCCTACAGGATTGGTGCTTGATTCGGCTCTTGCAAGCTCAAGGTGAGTTACAGTTTCCCATGGGAATTATCAATTAAAGGCATTCCAGTTCCTAGTGGCATTGGACCTCTATATAGTTCTATCAATTTTAGCTTGAGAAACAACATGGCTTTGGGCGTTTGCCTTTTCTAAGAGGGCTTCTTTCTGGTGCCGGTGGTTTTTTGGTGTATGCAGACATGGCAAGCAAGTGTAGCAGAGGTAAAGGAAAGGATTCTAAACACAGTGGCTCAATGTCAAATAACTGTCTTAAGGCACATTTTTCATTGTGAGGAAGATGTTGCATTTGAGTTTGTTATAAGAGCATTGGGTAATACTTAGGGGTCTAAAGTTAGGAAATAGACCAAAAGCAGCTCTAAGTGGTGAAATAACAATAAACCTTGAGCAAGATTGCAAGTTGCATGGCAAGAATCAGAGCAAACAAGGTTGCAAGAGTGAGAACATTAGCAAGAGGAAGAGCATCACCAATGAAAAAAGCAAATGCCCAGTGTTTAAGTATCAAAATATTGATCAAGCCAAAGCATGTCAATCCTTCAAGGTAAGCCATGGCCCTTCATCTTTTGGGATTTGGATTTGCTGTGTTCTTTGTTGCAAACTCGCGAGCCAAATGGCCAGGCTAGTTACTCACCGACGAGTTTTTGAAAAACTCACACCGATTTTTCTGTGTAAAACTCGCAAGTCAACAGAAAAATCGCAAGTTTTTTGTCAATAACTCATCCAAATCTATATAACAATTTTTAAAAAAAAAATCTTGCCTACAATTTAAAAAAACACAATTTTTACTTCATTTTCACACATCGTTGGCGACTTAGGGCATGCGGCAACACGGTGACTAGCAATGAAGGTTTGTGTGGTTTCAAAGGTCTTAATTTGGGCACTGCCCCTCAACCCCATTGGGGGCGTTGCCCCCAAACGCCCACAAGGGGCACCGCCCTTTGACCCTGTTGGAGGCATTGCCCCCAAATCCCCACAAGGGCTGCTGCCCCTTGACCCCCAAATCATAACAGAAGTTCTCTATATTTTAGTAAAACTCCTCCAAACTTGGACAGACAAAAAACATGAAAGACAAAAGAGAGGATCACAATAAACTCTTGGGCTAATACAAGCAAGATAACTAATCTAGATTCCAAATAATAGGAAACTGATGCTTGTTAGGAACATCATTGTTCATGCATAATACCTTTAGTTTAACCTCTGAAAGATTAAAAGAGAGCTTTTGAAAATACATGGGACTCGTCTAAAGCATAGAAGCAGAAATCGCCTGGTCTGCCAATTTTTTCCCCGATTTTTTTGCGATTTTTCCTGGAGGTTTGACCTGGAAAAAATCGTTGAAAATCGTGAAAAAAAGGCAAAAAATCACCATGTCATTCCTGCGCAAAAAAACCCTAATAAACGTGCTAAAATGCTATCAAAACGGGTCGCAGCTACGTTACAGGCAGTTTGCAAATGATTAAGGGTTTTTTTCCAAGCCAACATTCACGGGTTTGCGTCTTCAGTTAGACGACTGCCGCAGTTCACAAACAGGTATTTTTTTGCAGCTGTTGTTCATAGACTAACTTCAATGAGAGTGCTGTCTTCCTTTGCTTGCGTTCCTGTAGTGCTACAGCAGCAGATTCTGTATTCTGCACTTATATAATACAAATACATTTCTTTTAAATTACAAATTCTTTTATATATGCTTGCAAATAGACTACAGGAACACAAATTTGGTGCTTAAAAGATTCTCTTCGACTGAAGGTTTAAACTAAATATAGAAAATTAGAAATCCTGTGGAATATTGTGAATATGAAATCTACCTATGTATGTTCATAAGTTCATATTCACAGTTTATAAAATTCTGTAGCTGTTTATAAGTTCATATTCACAGTTAATAAAATTCTGTAGCTGTAGAAAATTAGAAATCCTGTAGAATATTGTGAATATGAAATTTTGTAGCTGTTAATAAGTTCATATTCACAGTTTAATTCATCCTTACAAACAACGAGATGTATGTTTAAGAATTAAACTGTGAATATGAAATCTACCTAAGATAGAATTCATTTAGATCAAGTGGTCCAATGTTTTGCTGTGTGAATATGAACTAAAGATTTTGATGATTTTAGACTTTAAAGTGGTCCAAATTTTTGCTGTGTGAATTTGTCTTGGGGGTTTATGGTAGTTACACAAGTTTTCTTGTTAAGGGTGTGTTAAAAGATAACACTAAAGAGTCAAAGACATTGGTAGGAAGAGTAATTTATAAAATGCGCTGACCTATTGTCATTTACAAAAAATTCAAAATCTTTGATTGATAATTCTTACATTAATATTTTTTCTTTCCATCTCTTATAGTATTTCTTTCTACCAGTATAAAAAGTCAAAATATTAAATCCAAATCTAAATATCTATGTTCACTCCTTCAAGTCACTGAACTTTAAAGTTTCTGTTTTCCTTTTCCATCAATTTGTGTGCTTCTTTCTTTTTAATTGCAGATATCTGGGGCAAGAATATCACGTTCTGTAGATTTAACAGTATTGATTGCTGAAGCATAATTGTCAATTAAAAAACAATGAAGTATTTCTTGTCTTGGAGAGGATACATTAGCAGATATTTAAGATTAAATCGTGTCAAAGCCTCATTGTTTTTATTTTCTGGTTGAACTCATTTGATACAAATCTTATACATCTACAATAACCTACAACAGTAGATCTACTTGCTATTCTCAAGTGGTTTTTCACAGCGACATTTTGACAATCAGCTTTGCTTGAATTTTTATGTCTCCCCAACATTTTGTAATCCTGATTGCTCTCTTCAAGATAATCATGTCTTTGTTTGGTTCATTTTTTTTTGCACACTTCTGCTGAATCTCTTACATATCTTGGATATTTTCAACCACTCTATTGTATGAATTGGAGGCAATGCAAATCAGTCAAACAGTTCACAGAAACAGAAACTTAGTTTCAGAGTAGTTTCACAAAAACAAGTCTCGGTTTTGAGGTCACTCAGTCTATTCAGTCCTGTACATAGATTCTAAAAAAGCCCAGTATTCCTCTAAAGATTTCATTTCCCTAAATGCTAATGTACTTAAAGTTCTACTAGAGTTTCACTAATTACTTAAAGATTAGTACTCAAGTATCGACCAATTTGAGAAAATAATCAAATAAGACTGAATTAAAACGTTTTTGCAGATTTGATCATAATGCCACATCAAAAAGACTTTGCGTGGACACATTGCACTTCAGTATCGGGTACAACAAAGGTTAAATGCAACTGGTCTCTAAATGATATCACCGGGGGCATTTATCACTTCAAATGGCACTTGGCAAAGGAGCCAGGAAATAACAGCACTCCTTGTCCAGCATGCCCTACAGATGTCACATATCAAGCAAGACAGGCTCTTCATGCGATTCCTGAGAACAAGACAAAAAGGGCAAGAACCGAGGTTGAAATAGGTTCTAATCAGTGTTACCCCAAGTTTCCGGGACTGGGATGGCAGGGGATGAGTCCCCAAGTTTCCGATTTTTCAGGCCAAATTTGGGGACGGCGGGGGACGGCTATATAAAATATAGAAAAATTTAAAATATATTGGGAAACTTTAAATATTCATATGAAAACATGGATAAAGCATGCATATATACATTATAGAAACTTAGCATATAACATTTGTGTTAAGAATTCATTGTCAATGCTCAATATGCATTCAGAATTCAGAATTCATTGTGAATATGCATGTGATATTAAACATAGTACACTGCTGCCGTCCTCTGGCTGTCCCCTGTCCCTGGGACGTTCCCGAGACAGGGACGGGGGGATTTAGACCCGGGGACGCATCCCCGGGTAACACTAGTTCTAATTCTGCAAATGCTAAAGGGAATCAAGGTCAAAATGATGGTGCAAATGGGTTTTTGAGGGAATCAAGGTCAACACCTTCTTCTACAGCACGTGGCCCAAACACAAGTGGAGGAAACGTTAATGCTTTCTTTGCACCTCGTACCACACCAGGATCACAGACCACTTTGGAGAGTACAGGATGGAGGAAGAATGTTCATGAACAAGCAAAGAAGGCGATTGGAAAATTTTGGTACTACTCTAGCTTGCCATTTCATGTTGCTAGATCACCATATTGGCAAGGTATGGTGAATGCTATTGCAGCTGCAGGTCCTAGGTTTAAAGCCCCATCTTACGTGACACTGAGTGTTGATATGCTCAATGATGCAATACAAGGTGTTAAAGATGTTCTTAAGGAGAATCAACTAGAGTGGGAAAAGACTGGTTGCACCTAATGTCATATGGAGGGACAGACAGGTGTGTGAGAGATTCTCATGGAAGGGTCTCAAGGATGATGTCCTACGCTATGTTCCTGACTGTGTAACTTGTCAATAGAACAAGTCAGAGCATACTTTCCCAACTGTGCTTCTGCAGCCATTGCCTATTCCAAAGCAGAAGTGGGAAGGTATATCGATGGATTTTATTACTGGTCTTATGAGAGTTCAGGGGAAGGATTGTATATATGTGGTTGTTGATAGATTGATGAAGTATGCACACTTCTTTTCTATCGCAGTCGATTTCACTGCTTCACAAGTAGCAAATTTATTCTTCCGTGAGGTATTTCGTCTCCATGGACTCCCTGCTATAGCTACACACTCAACCTCTCAATATGATTGAGCAATGATGGCTTTGGTACAAGGGAACAACGGTAGAACACTAGGCACACCACCCCATATGGATGGCAAGGGCCAAAAGGGGCATACTACTCTTGGGCCTAGGGTTTCTTGGGCACCATATCAAACTATCATGCTCAAGGAAGAATGAATTAGGAAAATCCAAAGAAGATTCAATATGCTTATATAATGATGTCTTATTTTATAAATGTCTGCTAACATATTTGCAGGTCAACAGGTAGTTGTATCCCTAACCACGTTCTCTTTGATTTCCTTACATGTATGCTAATTAATATTGCCTTGTAAATATTCTCTAACTCTGTTTTGCGGGAGCCTACCTGTACTATAAACATCCCCAAAACCAAGGTAATCACTTGGAATTGATAAATTAGGGCAGATTTAGGGTTATCCCAAAAAGGGGACATTACAACAAGTTGTAGAGTTTTCAGAGCCTCTAGTAAAAGTCTTGAGACTAGTGCATGGGGATAAATCCCCCATGGGTTATTTGTATGAGGCCATGGATAGGGCCAAGGAGGTGATGAGGGGTGGGATGCAAAATTACAGGGACATGTATATGCCATTATGGGTCATAATTGATAGAAGATGTGATTGACAGATGCATTCTCCTCTCCATGCTGCAAAATACTATCTTAATCCAAGTTTGTTCTATAACTCTTAATTTAGACATGATGATGGTGAGGTTTCACAGGGCTTGTTCATATGCATGGAAAAAATGTTTGCTAACACAGAACAATTACAGGGAGCTATGGGAGAGTTAGCAATGTACAAGCAAGCAAGGGGTTTTCTCTCATCTAAGGCTGCCATCGAAGGCAGGAAGACCTTGCTACCAAGTAGACTCTATAAACCTGTGAAAGTCTCTATTTTGTGGACATGATCATTAAGTGTTAAGATTATTTTAAGATATTTTTACATGATATCATCTCCATGTAATGTGTTTTTGCAGCACAATGGTGGGATTATTTTGGTCATGAAACCTAACACCTTAGATGGATGGCGAGACGCATTTTGAGCCAGCCATGTAGTTCATCTACTTGTGAGCATACTTGGAGTGTTTTTGAACACATACACTCCAAGAAACACAATCGGCTAACACAACAACGGATGAACGACTTGGTGTTTGTTCACCACAACCTCCACTTGAAGCTAAAGAAAGCTCAAGGTTAGACTTTCAATATACTTGCAGTTAGTTGAAATTGTATTCATTATCTTTTTCACTTGCAAGGCCAAGACTAATTTCTACATGGACAAAAACAAGTACTATTGAGGATGATGAGCCAATTGACCTTGATGAGATTGATCCAGTATTTGATTGGATTGCTGCTAATGAGGACTTTCTTGAGCCTAAGGATTTCAAGATACTAGAGGCTCAAGTGGATAGTCACTTGGTTGAACAAATTGGGAGAAGCTCTGAACTAGGAGCTTCATCATCAAGACCTGCTGCCCTCTAGCGTAGTTGTCATTGGCTACATTTGATTTTCTAACTTTGTACTTAGTTTAGAGGTTGACTTTGTACAAAGTTACAAACTATATTGTAATTAACATTTTGTCATATGTCAACATCTACTTACTATTTATGAAGTATATTTTGTGCAATGCAATCAGCGATATGAATATAAACAAAAAAGATCTATTTTCTACAATTCACATATTAAAATCTCTATTTTATTTGCTCTATATATCTCTATGCAATGGAGATGACCTTAAGTTTTAAAAAAAAGTAGGTTTTGTCTCTTTTTCTACAATTTTTTATATTTTTTTTCAAAAAATCTTGAACTTTTGGTTTGCCGATTTTTTCCCCAAACGATTTTTGCTGCTATGGTTTAAAGCTTAAGCTGTCCTGAAAAATGTTCACGCGAATGAGTATATTTTTAACCATCCTCCAACATAAAGTTTTGTTTGATTGAAGCCAAAAAAAAATAACAATTCCTTCCTAGAAAATAAAGCTATCCAAAACCCTGTTGTTGCAAAAGAAATATTTGGGAAACTTGCCACGTCAATTTCTACAGTGCACTTTTTGGAGTCAAAAACAAATCAAAAATAAATAAATAAAGCTGAAATTTGTCGGCTCCAAGCGTGATGTGCCTAAATTCTACCTGGGTTTGCCTAGGTTTTGTTAGGTAAAGGTTTTAACAATTATGTTAATTAAGTTACACCTTTATTCCTCTCTATTTCACTTTAGTTTGCATATTGTGACATTTAATAATTATATTAATTATTAAATGTCTACCTATTAGGGTTACTTTTAGGGTTTGCATGATCTCCTTTTAAGGATTGATCTTTGTAATTATTTTAATTAAGCTAATGCAATCTCTCTTGAAGCTTGCAGAGCACCCTTGTTTTTTTGTCTCCATCTCTTCCTTTCTGTGAGGTTATTTGCATGCAGGTGATCTTCGGGGTCTGTGAAGTTGGCTTTCTCAACTTCTACAAAAATCACCTCAAACTACGTGCAGACGACGAACAATGTCGTACGGATAAAGTGAATAAAATAAAATGTACTTGGAGTGAAATCTAGAAAAATTGCATGGAGGTGATCTTGGTGAAGTTGGCTTTCTCAACTTCTACATGGTATCAGAGCATCATTTGTAAGTAATCTTTTCTATGTAAAAGCATTGAGATAAAGTGCCACACTATTGTACTTGTATTTTGGGAGTTTTGCACATAAGGGTTGTACCATATTTTGTACCTAATAGCGTATTATAAAGTGCCATGGGGGTTGTGTAGTGCCTTTGTTTTTGCCATCACACCTTTGTCCGATGAGTGTCCCTCCACGACGATAGTGGATCCATATGATTCCAACCTCATGCATGTGTGCTTTGTTTTGCACACCACTTTTTCAGTTGCAGGTTCTTTCTTGTGCACTTTCAAATGTTGTTTATTCTCCTTCATGCACTACAGGGTGTTACACAACATTTTAGTGGATCTGTCAGGCTCTCTTAGTCAACATTATGGGGGGTATTATACTGTTCGTGCTAATGCTTCCTTGGTTTTTCCTTGGAAGGAATCTTCCATCCTCTACATTGTCGGTGTCTTGGACTATTGGTACTTGTGCCATCTGTATCTTCGTTCCAAGTGTTTGCCTTTGTTTACCATCTGATTCGAGTAGTGTCATTGGGGGCACTCATGTAGGTTGTTGTCTTCTTGATCCTGATCATCCTATCTTGAGAGGAGGTTCTTTAGCACCATAACAGTCATCTTTTTGTGAGTTGTTTGTGACTTCTTCTTTAGCCGATTGATATTCTTCGTATCTTTCATCTCTTTTGGGTAGAGTTTTTCCCATGAGGTTTTCTCTATTTCTCCACTTTACAGAGGTTTGGTTGTATTCAGGTACCTGATCAGGCCTAGCTGTTGGGACCCTTGTTTACTTTCATGCATTGTAGTTACCTTTGCGTTCTTGCACATGTTTGTAGCTGCACTCTTGCTCATCTTAAGGGGGGGTGTTAGAGTAAAGGTTTTAACTTAATTATGTTAATTAAGTTACCTTTATTCCTCTCTTAAGATTTCACTTTAGTTTGCATATTGTGACATTTAATAATTATATTAATTATTAAATGTCTACCTATTAGGGTTACTTTTAGGTTTTGCATGATCTCCTTTTAAGGATTGATCTTTGTAATTATTTTAATTAAGCTAATGCAATCTCTCTTGAAGCTTGCAGAGCACCCTTGTTTTTTTGTCTCCATCTCTTCCTTTCTGTGACAGGTTATTTGCATCACGAGGTGATCTTGGGGTCTGTGAAGTTGGCTTTCTCAGCTTCTGGAGTTGATTAGGATCATGGGTTGTGGACTAGACCCTGTCTAAACCCACAGGGGACCGGACCCGAACCCCAAACCCAAGTCGAACAGGACTAGGACCCGAGGGCTTATGCCTACGAACCGGGTAACATAGAATATACTGATATAATATATATTAGTTTAGATTTTAAACTATTTTATAATATTAATTATTATATTTTAAATTATAAATTTTTAAAACTATTTACAAAACATAGTAGGGTTACACTTGACAATCATAGCTGTTGGGCCCCATTATTGTGAACTATATTCCAAACTCCCACTCTTATGTTGATGGAAACATGACATAAGAAAATAGGATTATCTCATGAGCCGAAAATTCAAAATATTGAAATGTCTCTCTCGGAATGCTCTATACTAAATCAAACATGGGAAAGAGACTAGAGTGGAGGAAAATTGCCGAATATGAACAACTGTCCACAATCTTTGAAGTGGTTGGTTTTCTCTCCTTTCATTAGTTGGAAATTGAACAATGTAAAATCTTCAACCCATGGACTTTGACCTGAAACAATTTTTGTGAATGAGAAAAACGCTCATTGAATTGAAACAATTTTGTAAACAAGAAAAACACCATCCATTGCTTATCTTTGCCACTACCCAATTTGTATCGGTTCCACCTCCCACCCTGATGTTACAAACTCCATTAAAATAAGAAGAAAAAAAATAACAATAACATTTTTGAAAAATATTAAAAATGAGAGCAGTCAAAGATGTTTGAGTTTTTCTGTCCATTTAGGCTTTTAATTTTCAATATTCAAGAACAAAGAATGTGGTTTAGGGTTTTATTGAGATCAAGGCACAAAAAATCCAAACCCTGCCCAATTCCATGAAGACTCCAATTCCAAGACGTTTTGTACCCAAAATCAGCCTAGGTTTTGGGTAATTTGGTAACATAGCTCTATATGCATTAATTTATGTTATTTGTGTAATTATGTTTATTTTTGTAGAGTTTTGCCAAGCTTTTGTCAAGTCCCTAGTCAAAAATTAAAATTTTGTGTTGCCAAATAAGTGTCAAGTCCAAGTTTTCCAACTATGCCTGTGGATAGTGAGTATGTCTCAATTTGCAAGCAAAGTGTTCTATTTGTGGATAGTGAGTGTTTGTTGATTCACAAGCTCAATGTAGTAATTGAATATAGTGTGTGTCTCAATTCACAAGAGATGTTTACGTCAATAAGGATCAGTACCGACTAAAGATATCATGTAATATAAATTTGAGTGTGTATCCTAGTCCATGAATTATAATTTATTTTTGTACCTTGGGTGTGTTCTAGTTCATCCAAGTTTTCAAAGGTGAATGTAATAAGGGGGAACTATTGGAAATATTACATCACATAGTATGTTAGTTTAAGTGTTAGAGGTAATAGTAAAACTTCCCGTAGAAAGTTACATGGAGGAGGTTCCATCATGTAGTTACAAACAACTATAAGTATATCGTATATATTCAACTCTTTGGTTGATCAATAGAACATCCAAGCATTTTCATTTTCAACACTTATTACTTTTACAAATATGTATATAATAACTTTTAATGTGTACTATATAGATATTATGTATTAATTATTTTTGTATGTCAGATTTATAGTTAGTTTTTTTAAAAACAAATTTACATGAAAAAAGTGCTACAAATTTTAGCCTCATTGAATTTCAACCAGGTAACACAGGTAATAGCCAATTTACAATGAAAACATGCATCTAATCATCTATACAAATTTCAGAAGGAGAATATGAAAATCTTACACGTCTAGGTTCCTTGTGTATAACTCTGATTTGCTTAAACCCAATGAAAGGACGAAAAATATCTGTAATCAATGGTTAAGAAAAACATTTAAACACTAAGTGAACTAAACTGAATGAATCCATGAATTCTATATTCCTGAATTTCCAAAACTTGCTAAAAGGGAAAACAAGCTATAAC
>VDFB02083047.1:0-15509 GCA_007258455.2 Sequoia sempervirens
TACCCCATCCCCTCCTAGATCTACCAAAATCTAAAGGGGAGGGAGACCCAAACTCACACATTAAAGTGTCCATGATAGTAGTTAGGAAACTACTCCCTTGGGATGGAGTTGTGGCTAGAATATTTACAAAGACCCTTGAATGGATCGATTTGCATTGGTACTGTCATCTCCTTGAGGCTTTGATGTATTACTTTCAAAAAATTATTGGTGATTTTGTTGTAACATTAAATATGAACAAATTGATAAGGAAAAGAATTTAAGAATTCCTAAGTATTAAGTAGGATTTCAATGAGCTATTGTGGACTTCATCACACATTGGAGGAAAGTCTTCTATTAATTGACAAGTGCACCTAACTTTAATTTTAACTTTAATGAGAAGATGTTCCTTATCAAGCTTTATCTTTCATTGAACATCAATCCAAACAATCAAATATCAATTGCATCTAATTTACACTTCAAATGCCACATCAAATCATTCAAATAGATTTTGTCCCCAATCGAGCTTCAAAATATTGATCAATCTTATCCAATAAATCCATCATCATCTCGAGATATCCTTCCCAATCCTTGTGTTTGTTAATACTATCCTTGCATTGTTGTGTATCCTCAAAAATGTTATCATCATCAATCCATCAATCAGATCAATCAACCCTAGCTTGGTTTTCAAAAAAAAAAAATTAGATCACTGATATCATTACACGTATCCATATCCAAATTGTCAAAATCGTGCGAAACATAAAAAAACATTCAAAACATCTTCAGAAAAATCTAAAAATAAACATTCGAATCATATCAAAATCCCAAAACAGGTCAAAAACTAAAAAAATTCAAAAACATGATTGCCGAACTACATCATCTCTGAGCTTAAATTTAGGCAAGGACATCATTGATGAGCCCTCGAGACACAAAAATGGAAAAACAAAAAAACATTCATAAATCTCAGAAAACCCAAAAACATGTTAAAACTTGAAAATAAAAAAAATTGTAAAACAACCCAAAATCTAAAAACAACCTCAAAACTTTGCGAAAACATAAAAAAAATCCAAATATTTGAAAAAATCACCCATCCTATTTCGCTTTCACCTACGATAATCTCATCCATAATAAACTAATCATCTCACTCACCCTTTGGTAACACAAACAGAAAACAAGTACAGCAATTAGCAAAAGTGAAACCTTTAAACGTAAAAAATCAAACTCTAGATCATTCTCTGTAGAAGTTGAGAAAGCCAACTTCACAGACTTCGAAGATCACCTGCATGCAAATGACCTGTCATAGAAAGGAAGAGATGGAGACAAAAAAGCAAGGGTGCTCTGCAAGCTTCAAGAGAGATTGCATTGACTTAATTTATGAAATAATTACAAAGATCAATCCTTAAAATGAGATCATGCAAAACCTAAAAGTAACCCTAATAGGTAGACATTTAATAATTAATATAATTATTAAATGTCACAATATGCAAACTAAAGTGAAATCTTAAGAGAGGAATAAAGGTAACTTAATTAACATAATTAAGTTAAAACCTTTACTCTAACACCCCCTCTTAAGATGAGCAAGAGTGCAGCTACAAACATGTGCAAGATTGCAAAGGTAACTACAATGCATGAAAGAAAACAAGGGTCTCGACAACTAGGCCTGATCAGGTACCCAAATACAACCAAATCTCTGTAAAGTGGAGAAATAGAGAAAACCTCATGGGAAAAACTCTACTCCAAAAAGAGATGCACAAGACATGAAGAACATCACTAAAACAAAAGAAGCTGCAAACAACTGTCAAAAGATGACTGCTATGGTGCTAAAGAACCTCCTCTGAAGATAGGATGATCAGGATCAAGAAGACAACAACCTGCATGAGTGCCCCCAATGACACTACTCGAATCAGATGGAAAACAAAGGCAAACACCTGGAACGAAGATACAGATGGCACAAGTACCAATAGTCTGAAGAACATTGATCAACTGAAGATGGAAGATTCCTTCCAAGGTGAAACCAAGGAAGCATTAGCACGAACAATATAATACCCCCCATAATGCTGACTAGGAGAGCCTGACAGATCTACTGAAATGTTGTGTAACACCTTGTAGTGCATGAAGGAGAAGAAACAACATCTAAAAGTGCACAAGAAAGCACTTGCAACTAAAAAAGTGGTGTGCAAAATAAAGAACACATGCATGAGGCTGGAATCATATCCATCCACTGTTGTCGTGGAGGGACACTCACCAGACAAAGGTGTGATGGCAAAAACAAAGGCACTACACAACCCCCCCATGGCACTTTATAATACAGTGCGAGTACAAAATATGGCACAACCTTATGTGCAAAATCCCCAAAATACATGTATAATAGTGTGGAACTTTATCTCAGTGCATTTACATAGAATATTGCTTACAAATGATGCTCAAAATGTCATAAAAAGAAACAAGGCTGGAAATACATGAAGAATAGCCAAAACCGAAGCATCCCATGCAAACGAGAAGTTCCCAATAGCTAATATGTCTAGGTAATTCACTAGAGTGTGAAAACACATAAAAATGAATAAAATATACCTAGAGTGAAATATGGAAAAATTGCATAGATGGAACTGAAGATCTTTGAAATACGGTTCCAACGTCGCTGAGATAGCAAAAAATGAAGAAACTGGTCAAAAGTTACGAGGTCGAGACTGAAAACAACTCATCTGACTTCAACTGGTTGTAAAATGCACCAACAGAAAAATGAAGTGATGAGACCCACATCACTGGAAATTTGACAGAAGTAGCTTTTCGATGATATCTCATTTTTCAAAAAATGATATCGTATTCCCAAGTTATGGCATCTAGAAGAAAACAACTCCAAAGGGGAAAAAAACAGTGGGACATTAAATTTGATAGTCATACGGCCGTTGTAGCAAAACTCCGAGCTTAAAATTGACAGCCAAATGGCCGTCGACAGATTTTCACAATTGGGCTTATTTAAAAAAAAAAACAATAAAAAAACTTTACAAATTATATTTTTTTTTGTTAAAAAATATATAAAAAACCATTGATTTTTCAAAAAAATCATAAGAAAAGGTATCCATGGAAGGTACACCTGCACAGGTCTATGTAGGTCAACACCTGCACAAGACCCTATCAAGGTACATACCTTCAAGGTACTTTTTACCTTTTTTTAAACAAGCTACTTTTTTAAATAAAAATGCAATTTTAAAGTTTTTTTAAAATTTTTTGAATGATTTTAAAAATTTGCAAAAAGTCTGATTTTTAAAAAAAAAAAAAATCACGAAACGTGATAGCAGCGACGAGCGGTCGTACAGATAATTTTTTTGCCTCATGAACAGCTGACGTCGAATATAGGTGAGTTTACAGTCGATCTTTAGGTTTTTGGCCGCTTCGGACGCAATGGCAAGGTCCGTTTGGGCTGAAAATGCTCCAAAAAATTGAGGACTCGCTGGATCTTGCAAAAAAATCCTTTCTTCAAACCCTCACAGATTTGACAAACGAAAGCCAAATTCGATGAAACAAAGGTCGATCTTGACTATTTCGGAAGCTCTAGATTCAATGGAGAGATCTGATTTGACCCTGGATGCACTAAAAAATGCCCACCTCTTGGATTGAAAAAGGAAAAAATCTAAACCCTTGAAGCTCCAAAAAATCCTTCAAAACACGAATAGGAAGCAGTAGGTCTAGAGCTCTGATACCATGTAGAAGTTGAGAAAGCCAACTTCACAGACCCTGAAGATCACCTGCATGCAAATAACCTATCACAGAAAGGAAGAGATGGAGACAAAAAAGCAAGGGTGCTCTACAAGCTTCAACAGAGATTGCATTGACTTAATTTATGAAATAATTACAAAGATCAATCCTTAAAAGGAGATCATGCAAAACCTAAAAGTAACCCTAATAGGTAGGCATTTAATAATTAATATAATTATTAAATGTCACAATATGCAAACTAAAGTGAAATCTTAAGAGAGGAATAAAGGTAACTTAATTAACATAATTAAGTTAAAACCATTACTCTAACATTCTCAAATGTTTCAATCAGTCCTTATATCAATGGCCTTTCAAACAACCTATCAACTTGCCACCATCCACTAACATGTCCTAGGATGCATCCTTCCTACAATGGGCATTATCTTTGGCAATCACTTTGGACACTTATCCTAAACAAAACACATCCCTTTGGCTAGAGGTATGAAGAACATTGACTTGTTTGTTCACTTGATCTTTTCATATGATTTATCTTATTGCGCTCATTCCTATAACCTCTCGATGATTTCTATCAAAAAGATTTAGAGAGAAAGGACCGGGGCATTGATTATTATCTTTTGTTTGTTGTGCTCATTGGATATTCTTGTAATATAACCTTGGTGAATACTTGTTTTTTTAGGTATGTATGGAAGGTGTTTTGGACAACTTGTTGACTATTGCATTGTTAGGTTATGCCTTTCCGTGTTTTGGTCTGAGATGTTTGAAATTTCTAAAATACATCCTAGCAAGGTTTCCATATATCAGATGTGAACAAGAATGCTCCTATTTGTTGCTAAGTCAAAGTCCATCACACTAGATACTACACCATCCTGGTTGTCCATACCTTAATGCATCATATTTATGTGTTTTATCAAACATGAGGAATATTGTGTCGGTCGTGTCCCAATCCCTGCATAAGAAAATCATCATCACACATCACTATATCTAATAAAGTCTCAAAGAATCATAGACTTGTTGGACTTCTACATCTTCTTGGAATCAATGGTTAATCCATCCATCTTATTCTTCTTATTCTTCTATCTTTACTAACATTTCTATCGAAGTATCAAATCTATGCGATATACATGAGGCTACCCATGGCCGATGATTATCTATACATCATCAAAAATTTCTACATCAAATATTTGATCTTTCTAGAGAATTATCTTTTGTCCTCTGATTAGTAGAACCACTCCTCTTGTTACTTTTTCGTGAGATCGACCCAAAAAAATTGAAATTTTTTCCCAATATCTCGAGGGGGCAGTGTAATAGTGTAATTCCTTCTGCTGGGGAAACAATGGGGCATAAAAAAATTAGAAATTTTTTGAATTTTGATCTTGGCAGCGCCAGTCTTTGAACCAACAAAATGGGTACATTGCTTTAAAGAGGGGAAAAATGTAGACACTTAAATAATCCTGGTTGATATTATGCATCTGATTCTAATTAATTAACATCACTTCCTCCTAAATCACTTTTGCACTAACCAATTAATTAAATAATATTTATTATTTAGTTAAATTCATCAACTTTTACTATTAATGAAATAGTTAACTTTATCAGATTAATTCACCCTCTCCTGACTAATGTTCATCACATTTAATTAAATAAATCAATTTATTTAATTAAGGTCCCAATGTTGTCTCATTTGATTAAATAAATCTAATTATTTAACAAATGTCATAAATCCCCTAATCCACTCAAGTTGATTAATTTTTAATTAATTAACTCCTAATCCTCATTACTCATTTATCTAGCTTTTAACCTCACTAAGGTTGAACAAACCCATGGTCAACTAACTAAGTTTCATATGAAAATCATTTATTTTAATTAACTAATTAGCCCATTTTCCTCACAAAGGCATATTCTTTGAGAATATTCCTTCAATAACTCCACTTATTTGACTTTCTTGCCTAAATATTAAAGTATCTTACAAGGTCTTTATTAGCCACCTTTCTCTTACACAAGGCCTTAAATGGCCTCTTACATGTCATCTTGTCCCTCTTACATTCTCACCCACATTCCTTAAATAGCCTCTTACACCCCTCTTGCACAAGCCACCTAAGCATTTACTCCTCTTACACATCCCTTCTCCCAAGATGTGCTCACACATGTGTGAGCACATATCTCCATGGTCTTAATTAGCCTTGTGACAAGTGTCACAATGCTATTAAATCTCATCTTAGTCCCACATTGCCCAATTTCATCCATTCTTCAACCCTTCACTCCTATAAGTAGAGGCCTTCTCTATTAAATATGGATGGATCATCTCATGCAAAGTCATTAGTCTCATTTCATCCATCAATCATCTAATTACTAGCACTATCTTTGAGGGAAATTGACATTTATCACATCCATTTGATCCACAATCTCATGCAATCTTACTATAGGCATATTCATCCTTAGCAATCACTCATTTTCATGTCATTTTAGCTTGGTTACTATACATTTGCATCATTTTCATCATCTACACATCAAGATATTGGAGATGATCAAAGGGATTGGGAAAGGGCCACTTGCCACATCAAAGTGACACCAATCCCCCTATGGGATGGAGGTTTGATCTATTTAGTTTGTTAACATGCTTTCATTTGCTTTATTTTATGCTTTTCTTTCATGTTTCCATCTTTGTTTGATCAAGAATCTCATAGGGAATGGTTGTTTGTGCTTTCTAACATGACTAATCTTATTTGTTTTTTCTATTGTTAGCTAGTTGTAGATCACCATTCACAGATATGAAGGGAATAGACCCTAACTTGTGCATGCATAAAATTTACATTAATGATGCATAAAAATTGGTGAGGCAACCTCAAAGAAGAATGAACCCAACTATGTGTGACATAGTCAAGGAAAAATTATAAAATTTACTAGATGTAGGGTTCATATATCCAATCTTTGAGACTCAGTGGGTGTCCCCATTAGTAATTGTACCTAAGAAGGGAGGGAAATAGAGAGTATTTGTTGATTACTAAGAGTTAAATACAACAACCATAAGATACCACTTCTCCCTTCCATTCATAGATCAAGTGTTGGATTTATTAGCAGGAAAATAATATTTCTCCTTTTTGGATGGTTCAATGGTTATAACCAAATCAAAATAGCTCCAGAAGACCAAGATAAGACAACCTTACGTTCCCTTGCAATACATATGCCTACTCTATCTTTCCATTTGGACTATTCAATGCACCAACCACATTCCAAAGGGTAGTATTGAGTATATTCTTAGATTTTGCTCATGATTCTATGGAAGTTTATATGGATGACTTTACAACCTATGGGAACACTTATGAGGAAGCATTTGTTATCTTGGAAAAAGTACTACAAAGATGTCAAGATCACCACCTATCCTTAAGTCATGAGAAATGTTTCATGATGATGACTAAAGGAGTAGTCTTGGAACACTTTGTGTCCAACAAGTGGATACAAGTAGACCCAAACAAAATCGAGGTAATATCCACACTGCCTATTCCTCATAAACAAAAATATGTTAGAAGCTTTCTTGGTCATGTTGGCTACTATAGCATATTTATACAAGACTTCAACAAGATTGCATCACCATTATTTGTCCTATTATCTAAAGATGTAGAATTTGATTGGAAAACTTCTTGTCAACATGTGTTTGAAGCCCTTAAAGTACCACTTACTAAGGCTCCAGTCTTGAGAGGACCAAACTAGACCATACCTTTTCATATTCATACTAATGCATCTAATTTTGTAATAGGAGTTGTCTTAGGACATAAAGAAGGAAACTTAGAATATGCTATCTACTATATCAAAAAAAATCTTCAAGGTGCAGAGCTCAATTACACAGTTACTAAAAAAGAGATATTGGCAGTGGTCTATGTAATCAATAAATTTAGGCATTACTTCATAGGCTACTATTTATTCATTCATATACACTACAACAAAATAGGCATTAGTGCCTAAAATAGCACCAGAATTTAGTGCATTTGAGTTCATGAATTGGACACTTCTGCTGACACAAAACTCGACGTCAAAGTGCATGTTCTCTTCAACACCATTTTTTGTGTTGGATTTTGCACCAGATTTAACATCAGATTTTGTGCCAGAAAAGTAGTGCAAGCAATAGTTCCTCCTTTAGCACGTGGAATAGTGTCAGGAATAGTGTCGGGAAGCGTGACCAATTTAATGTCAAAAATAGCGCCTAAATTAGTGCCCAATTTGGCTTCTAGTTTTGCTCCCATGTCTGCTCCCATTTTTGCTTCTAGTTTTGCTCCTAGTCATGCTTTGTGTTTTGCTTCTAGTATGGCATTGAAAATAACTTCTTTTTTGGCTTCCTAATTGATGCCAAGTTTTTCTTCCATTATGACATCCTTTGTTGCTTCTAGTTTTGCTTCCATTATGACGTCCTTTGTTGCTTCTAGTTTGGCTTCTGATTTTGCTTATGGTTTTGCTTCTTTTGTTGCTTCTAGGTTTTCTTCCAGTTTTGCTTTTGGTTTTGCTTCCAAGTTTGCTTCCGGTTTTGCTTCCAATTTTGCTTCTAGTTTTGTTTCCAATTTTGCTTCCGGTTTTACTTCCAATTTTGCTTCTAATTTTGCTTATGATATAACGTCACTTGTTGCATCTAGCTTTGCTTCCATTTTTGCATCTTTTTTTGCTTCTAATATGGCTTCTATTATTGCATCTTTTGTTGCTTCTAAAATTGCTTCCATTATTACTTCTTTGTTTGCTACTTGAATTGCTTTTGGTTTGCTTCTAGTTTGGCTTCCATTGTTGCTTCCTCTTTTGCTTCTAAAAATGCTTCTTGTTTTGCTTCCATTCATTAATTTAATATGTTTTATTTTAATTTAATTAGTTGAATGTATCATGCCTCTTAAATAACTCATATGATTATAGAGTAATTCATATTGCATTTGAAATAACTCCTTAAATTTGCTAGAAAAGGGGAGTTCTAGTTAAATTTACTCATAAATAATTTCCAACAAAAATCTATATGGGAGCAAGAAAGGAGGAGATGATCAGTTGATTCTTCGCTATCTTTATAAAGAGGGCATCTACTGGGACCTTGAACCCCTACCAATTTCAGCCTATCCTCTATAAGGATCTTCCTTTACAAAGCCAACCATGTGAAAACTCTAGCCTTAGGGAGGCAAGATTTGTTCCAAAAAAGGTGAGCAGGCCAATCTTGCTTTCTAACCACCCCATCTTTCACCTTATAGCCTAGCTTAACCTAATACTCCCTAGTTTTTGGGCAGCTCCATCTTATTCTATCCTCTTTGTGAGACAAGATCACATACCTATTTGATAGAATACTCTCTAACTCACTGATCTGCGCTCCATCCACCTGAAGACCCCTAAAGCATTTGAAATATTTTATAGGATAACATTTATAAAGAATTTTTAGGGAAATGGACATCCATACAAATTAACAATATCATTATACTTATTAAATCTCCATCAAAATAAAATTCTACAACAATATCCACTATATATAAAATAACAAGATAATTATTATAACATGATCATCATCTATAATTAAAACAAGTGAGTCAAATATCTATAATTTAATTGAATTTGACAACATCCATCCTGAATAGTAAATTAAAATAATCATACATAATAAATATCCATCCAAAAATCATCAACCACTTTCAATATATATAAATTGACAAGTCAATATTGATAAGATCATCATCATATATAACTAAAACAAGTGAAAGTCAAATATGCCAATAGATCAATAACATGTCAAAATGATACATGTCCAATAGTCGACATAAGTCAAAATGATACATGTACAAATGATATAAGTAAAAATGATAAATTATGTAACTCAAAATAATACAAGCCAAGATGATACATGTCCAAATGATATAAGTCAAAATGATACATGCCAAAATGATACAACTCAATAATATGGTACTGCAGGCCATGAAAATGATACATATGATAGTAACCATGAAAAGAGGCATCATACCGATATATCAACAATGATCCATGATGCAATCTATATGATCATGAATGTCACTGGCTACTACTAACAACTACCTCATCATCATCATCATCACCATCGTGATCATCATCGTCATCGTCATCATCGTCATCAACCTCAGTGTCTTTTGTATCTGTGTCATCATCATCCTCTACCATGTGATTTGTACTAGAACCAACATATTCTGGATCTATATCATGAGGATCATCTTGATCTTCTAGAAGACCCATGTTCTGCAAAAAAAAACATTTAAAATGAAAAGTTATTATTTATTTCATGCAATAATTTTTTTTTTCTGTTATATATCTAATATAACAACATATGAAACGAAACCATAATCATATTACATCATATCAAAGTGCACATACCATAATAAAATTTCAAAAAAGTTACAACTAATATGTCATTCCAATGATGTAAAACATGCAACAATTCTAATAAACGTTAGTAAAGATCATAAAAAAATTTGTTATACAATTTAACTATCAACTGTAAATTCTATTACATAACCTTAAGTGCCAACCCTTTGCATTTTGTGCTATATATGATTATGTTTGCCTCGAAGATCCTTTGAGAATTAACTGGTCTATATATCTTCTTCTCTTATATTTCATAAATGGATATTTTTCTAGGACATTTTGGCATTGGAATATGCTTCAAAGGTTCTTTGAGAATTAACTAGTCTATATGTCCCCGTATTTTAGAGTCAATATTGAAAGTCAAATTTTATTATGATTTTAACTAGAGATTATATCAAGGATATTGAGCTTTTAATCTATATGTTCTTTCTAGTTGAACATACAGGGATGTATATAAATCCTTACATTTGTGCAATGATACTCAAATATTAGTGTTAGATATTTGCATGAGATAAGTAAATCAATGGGGTAATCATACTAGACACTCAGGTATATAATAACAGGCCTAGTGGTAGGTACAATGATATGCCTTGAAATTACATTTGTAGAGATTCCATACCTATTGAATGAAGAAATCCATTGGCCATGGATGTGATACATAAAGGTAATTTTCACATTGCTAGACACACCCAATGTGAAAGTAACAACCTCACTACATAGAAAACTAACATCCCCTCTTAGCAGGGAGTTACTTTGGCTGGAGCTACCTCCTCCATGATTTATGTCTATAGCTGCTACTACTCCCTTTGAACTGGAGAAACCTGCTTCCTCTAAATTTGGAAAATCAACCTCGTATGTGTTGTGGCTACTTGCTAAAGTCTGCTGAAGTCATCTGAGTATCCCATCTCTTCCAACTGGGTCCATTCCCACCAAGTGGGTTTGCTAAGGTGGTCCTCCTTCCACTTAAAAAATGCTTCATAACTAGCTCTATGTCCCTCTTGAAAAAGAGGTCGACCCCATACTCCGTACAATCATCACTCTCTAATCCCCAGTATAATGGAGTCCTTAACATACATAACTGCCTCTGGCCATAATTGTATTGAGTGTCCTATGAAATCAATTGTGTAGCCTTGATCATCCAAGGCTGAAACTAAGAGCGCATTCATTCTCAGACGAGGAACATATTAAACATGATGAAAGGCAAGAGTCCATCTTGACTCTAACTCAAATACAATCGAACCCTCTCTTCTACCAACTGCTCCTTCTATGTGGATCCCACACCTTACCAAGCATCTAGTAGCTACTGAGTTAGGTGGTTGAAATAGATCACACTCCCCTGTTATATTGCATGTGGCACCACTGTGTAGATACCACCCATTTGAGGAAATATCCTCTAAAGCATATTGATAAAATTTAACCTTTGTAAGGTAAGAGGAAATGTCTTCACCAACAAGCATCTGAATCCTTTGAAGCTTCTCCTTCAGAACCATGATTCTGCTCTCTTGCTTGGCCTGAAATAGTGAAACAAGGGATATTAGTTATACTCAGTTATACTTATTAAATTACTACAAAAACAAACTTTTACTGTTGTTTAATACCACTCCCACTGGTCTTAATTTTTCCACCCCTTTTAATACCACATTTCTGAGTGAGGACTATTGTCAAACATTTCACATGTCATATGTGTGCTGATTTTAGTTGGCTATAGGTGTTGGTATGAGTTTAAAGTCTTAAAAAATATCTTTTGAGGTGTTAATTCACCCAAGAATTCACCACAATCATAGGACTGTTATCCCCAGATGCAAGTGTTCATCAACAAATTGTGTTAGAAACTGACCCTCCCCTCCTCATGACAACCGACAACCACAATCCTGAGACAGTTGGCATGCAGCATGGTAGGAGGCTATGTAGTACCCCTCCGTTTATGCTTATGCTTTATGTTGCTATGTTTTTATGTTGTTAGACCTATGATGTTTTGTTGGATACTTTGATCGCTGGTTTTGAGCGATAGTGGATTATTCTGTGACATGATGATACTTGTTTGATGATTATTGATTTCAGACATGATATGATTTAGTGTAGATGCTTACTTTCAGTTGTTTATTGATATGTACATGCTTATGATGGACTAACAACATTTATTTCGTCAGTTTGCTGTGAAGTGTATTGGTGTGGAGAACGAAATCGCATCACTCGCTTGCGAGTGCCCTGCGATATCTGTGATTTTCTCCGCACGGTGTGCCTGTTTAATGCTTTATATATGTATATGTATGCACGTTATTTGCTTGGTTGCAGGATTTGTAGGTACATGACACCGACTCCACCTGTGTATCAGGTTTGAGCGTGTCAAGACTCAACGGATACGTTGATCGGGAGATAGTAGTCTGGTTTACCCTAGCCTAGTCTTTAATCCTGGTCATAGTACTTTGTTTGTTTTCAGTTTTGAGTCATAGGTTGTATCGTCAATTCTGTTGGATAAATCGTTTGAAAAGTAAATTTGGTTAATTTTTAATGTTGGAATATTGTGTTTTAAATTATTGATATTTAATTAATGTTTAAATGTAGTAGAAATTGCTTGCTTAATAATTTAATTCATTAATTAGCTTATTTGGTTAAATAGTTGATCTTAAAAAGATTAAACTATTTTAATTAAATAAATAAATTAATTATATTAAATTATTAAGTGTGAAATTTATATTGCATTTGAAAATTAATTAAATTGTGGAAAATTAGGAAATTAAAATAAAAGTAAAATGCATGTGAATGGGAAATTGATTTTTAAATTTTAAAATTAATAAAATTGAAATTGCATGCAAAATTAAAAGGGCAAAATTGCCGAGAAGTTGTGGAGAGGATATTTTGCAACTTCTCGACAAGTGTGCCAGTGCTTTTATGAGGTTGTTGAAAATTTGTTACGGGAGGTTATTGTGGATCTCGAGATATTGACAGAGGCTATTCAATTTCCTCACGGGGAAATTATCAGATTATTGCAAAAAAAATTCTCTTGCTATGATAAAAAATAAAATTGAAATCTTCTTAGAAGTTGTTATCTCTCTGTTTTATTTGGGTTGTGATTGCTTGTGAAAGATCTTCCAAAGGATCTTGGATTCTTGGTGGTTGGTTAAGCTATTTGGGTTTTGTTTCTCGGGGAAGCTATTGTGGAAGCTACAGGCTACTGTGGAAGCTACAGGCAAATTCTTCACCAATTTATTTTCAAGCTTAGGATAACAGGTATTCCTCTGGTGAATTTATTTTATTGTTTAAAAAAAATGTGTGAAAAAGAAATTTGAGTTTAAATTAAATCTCTGTGAAAGTTATTTGCTGTATTTATTTTGTGAGGTTTTGATAAGAAAAGAAGAAAACCTCTGTATTTTATTTCTACTGAAATTATTTAAAATTTAGTGAAAAGGAAATTGGAGAAATTGTTTTTTTTGAATAATAGTTTATTGTAATAAAGTTGGAAAAATCCTATTGAAACAAAATTTAAAAAATGGTGAAGAAAATTACCCTGTACAGAAATAATTTTCTCAAAAATCTGTAGGAAAAATGTCATCAAAAATTCATCCTCTGTATTTGTAAATTCTTTGATATTTTATTTAAAAATAAAATATATGTATACTGTTGAAGAAATTCATGAAAATTTATTATGAAAATTATATTGAATTTTTCCATACGGAAATTAATTCCGCCAGCGAAATTCGTGAAACAAAATCCGTATTAAAAAAAAAACGGATTAAAAATCCGCAGTTGTTTTTTTTAAATTTTACGTTTTTATATTAAAAAAATTTTTGCAGAGGGCTTGGGAGGGCCGAAACCCTCCCTTACCCCCGTTTTGGGAGGCACATCCCCCATGGCTGCGCACAGCAGCCACCAGGGCTGCTGGGCGCAGCCCTGGTAAGGGCCGCGGCCTTCACAGGCCGCGGGCTGCGCCGGGGGTTTCCCCAAATTATTTTATATAAACTTTATTTAAAACGAAAATTTTATTTCGATTATGTTAAACGCGTTTTTTTTAATTGATATAAATTCTAATTTTAAATAATATATATTTGTATTATATATATATATATATGTTTATATATATATATATAATTATTTATATATATTTGTAAATGATGTGGAAGTATATGAGTTTTAATTGAATATATATTATTATTTTTATTTTTATTTTTAAGTTGAGAAAATAAAAGAATATAATTTATAGTGAAATTGTGAAAATTAGAAAGATTGATTAAATGAAGTGGTTATTTTCTTGAGTCAATTTGTAAATATACTATTTTCAAACTGATATATATATATATGGATTTAGTATATCCAAAAGATAGATGTGTAATTCTATTTACTTAAAACTGGTTTATTTCTTTTATGATTGGGCAAAAATGGGAAAGTTATAATTGTTCAAGTCTTCCAGAATTAATTGAGTAAAATGGGGGTATTATTGTTTCAAAAGTATTTCTTAAATCGATTTGGGTTGTGCAAGAGATAAACATGAAGTTTGATCCAATGGCCCATTAGGTTTCCACAATCCATAAGAATATGAGAGAGCAATTTCTGGATTAGATTGTGTAAGCTTTTTTTGGATCGACGTTTCGGATCACACTCTGTGATCCATCATCATGATAGAGAGCTCAAGGAGATGAAAAAGGTTTGTTGCAGACCTAACAGGTATAAAAAGAGGCAGAAAGATGGTAGAGGGATAGAAGGCACAAGGCCCAAGAGAGACAGGGAAGAAATTAGAAAATGGAATTGAGAGAAAAGAAATATATCTTTATTAGTGAAAAGAAGAAAAATGAAAGAAAGATAAATTAAAAATTAAGAGTCACAAACCAAAAAAAAAAATTAGCATAGAAATTGTAGTCTATAATAATATATTTGATAAGCTAATGTTTGTGATCTAATATCTTGCTAAAATTAATATATTCAAGATTAATATTCTTAAAATATCTAATATCTATTAATATGTTCTTCTTAAAAGTATTAAAATTAATATTAATATCTATTAATATATTCAAAAAATTAAGCTAGATAAGATTAATATATATTCAATATTAATCTTGAATATCTATTAATTATTTTAAGCTAAATAATTAAGATTAATATATAAAAAATAGATATTAGATAATTTAAGAATAATTAAATTAATCAAAAGATTATATATAAATAGATAATAGATATTTAGATAAATATCTAAAGATTATATAAAGATTATATAAAAATTTATATAAAGATTATCAAAAGATTATATAAAGATTATATTAATATCTAAAGATTATATAAATTATTTATATAAAGATTATATAAAAAATATATTCATATAAAGATTATATACATTATTAATATATTTAAATCTTTTAATATATATTAATCTATTTAAATATAATCTCTAGAATAATTTATCTAATCTTTAGATATTAATATAATCTTTATATATTATATAAAGATTATATTAATATCTAAAGATTATATAAATTATT